>PVJS01039896.1:0-18693 GCA_004027185.1 Glis glis | reverse complement strand
GTACAGTGACTTGATTCTACACCCAGCGCGTTTAAGCCCACTTTTAGTCTAACCTAAAGTAGAACATTATTACTGATAGAGTATAATTCGTGGCAATTTAGTATGAATCCATGGCTCCAGATGCTAGAGAAGCAGAGAAAAATAATATGATGCAGATTTCCGAGTCTCCTTTCAGATCAGGAATCTTATCCTGGAATAATTAGAGGCACACGAAAAATCCAAATAAAGAGACCATTCGCTGTATAGATCTATAAACTGGGGGTACTGGCGTTACAGATGCCAAAACACAGTCGGAAAGATTAGCTTTCAGCTCCAGTCCCAAGGAGGAAGTTTCCCGGAGGATGAAAGAGCTCTTGAACAAAGTGAGATGCTGTCGCCGACCGGGACCTATTTGGTCACTTTCATCTCTGCGATGCTTGGAAAAGGAGCCCCTTCCCTGCCAGCTCTTGGCACTGTGACCGGGGAGGGACATAAAGGGAGACCAGGCAGGGCTGGCACAAAGGGGTTGAAGGCAGCAGCCTGTTCCAAAGAAACAAAGGTGCTGGCAGGAGACGTTCACAGGGAAGACGCTTGAGCCTCTGTGGTCCAGAGAATGGCGATGGCCTCAGAATTAACCTGAAAGACACGGGGGAGGATGCTGCATGCAAAGCGGGGGACCCCTCCAATTACGCGCGAGGCGGCCCTGTTAATCCTCAGGAGCGCAGCTGACAAAAGTCTATTCAACTCTCCCTCGATGTGTTCGGCCTAATGGGAGCGTTCTGTCTGACACAGAGGGTAATTACCTCATGAGAATTCCACATCCAGAAAAGTAAAAAGTCTTTAATTTTCTGCAGGTGTCTTGGACCTGCTCTGCATAATTCTTTGCCCCCCGAATGAGGTACGTATTCCTCTTCGGCAGAGCTTCCCTTGCAGTGGGGTGCTTTGCATGTGAGGACCAAGTAATAATTCATTTAGCTTGGCCATTGAGAAGCAGCAGTGTGGGGCATAGTCTCCCTCCTCCGCATCCCGTGCCATTAGTACCTTCAGCAGGGCTGAAAATGTGTCTGCGTGCATGCACGTGCATGCACGTACACACACACACACACACACACACACACACACACACACACACACACGTCTTGTTACAGCATTCCTCCGGTCACCACCATTAGCAGCGGATAAAGACTTAGGATCCTTTCTTTACATAACAGTTATGAGATTTCCAACAAGACTATATCCCTGCAGGAAGGCACTTAACTAGTTATTGTTGGCCAGTTCATGAAACTTAGAAACAGTTACAATTGTACAGGAAAGAGAATAAATGGCGAGGAACCGCACTTAGCTTGCTACTTTATTTTCTGAAACAATTACATATTCCGCACGTCTGCTGGATGGATTCTAAAGTAAGGACTCTACAGCCAAACCTAAGGGGATTGCATTATTATTTTTTTTTTTTTTTTTTGCTGAATTACACAGAGTAGTTTTAGTGTTCCAGCATCATGTTCCTTTGGTATAGCAAAGGAAGCCTCACTTTACAGCAGAGATATGATGCGCGAGATGGTTAATATGCTTAGTAAAATATGCAAGATCAGGGAAAACCCCTTTTTTTAGGGAAAAATAATTTTTCAATGGTAGAGCAGTCAGTAGTATAGAAATAGACTTGTGGCAAACTTCACTCAATTAATGGAATGATTAAACATTTCTTAGAGTTAATGACTTAACTACTACAACTCTCTCTTTCTCTCTCTCTCTCTCTCTCTCTCTCTCTCTCTTTTGCATGTGTGTGTGGTACTGGGGATTGAACCCATAGTTGTTCTACCACTGACCTACACCCCTGCCCCCAGCTCTTTTTATTTTTATTATATATTTTTAAAAACAATGCTGGGCATGGTGGTGCACACTTGTAATCCCAGTACTTGTGAGGCTGAGATCAGAGGATCCGGGTTCATTGCCAGCCTCAGCTACTTAGTAAGGCCCTGTTTCAAAATAAAGAATAAAAAATAGGGCTGGGGGTGTAGCTTGGAGGTAGAATGTCCCTGGGTTCAATCCCTAGTACCACACACACACACACACACACAGAAAAAACAAGTGTCATGAAGTTACCTACGTTACCTACTAGGAACTGACCATGAACCTGCAGTCCTCCTGTCTCAGCCTCACAAGTACTGGTGTGTGTGTGTGTGTGTGTGTATATATATATAAAATATGGTTGCGTATATATTATATATAATATGCCTCCCAAGTACTCCCATGTAGTGGGATTACAGGCCCCACCACACCTGGCTTGTGATGTCCTTTTGTAATACAAAACCAGAGGTGATCATGGTTTTTTTTTTCTACTAGAGAGTAGACTCCATGAACAAGACCATATCATTTGAGGTAACATATGCCCTTCACAACCCCAAGTTTTCTTAAACATGCACCAAATTAACTAGGAAGCAGTGACACTTGGCGAGTAGGATATAAAACTTCATTCTGAGCAAGTGCTGTCTTCCTTCCAAAAGCCCGAGGCATCCTTTCAGAGAGAGAAAGTAAAAGATGTGCTTCCATTCCCCTCCTGCCTCTCTCCCCCGAAAAATCCCAGGACCGCAGCAATCCGTGCTCCTGGTAATTGCAGAGAGCGATGCTGTCCTGGCTTCTGTTACTGCCCAGTGTGATCAGGCAGGCCAAGACATCCATCAAAGCTTCAAGACATAAACCTAACTGGCGTCCTATAAAACGCCCCCTAAAATTCTCCTGAGGCTGAAATAAACTGAAAATCTGACCTGAGAATTTCCATTACTAATGTGCTAACCTATAACTCAGTAAGAAGCGTGGATTTGCCAAGGGCTGGTCAACCCGGCCTGTTCAAGGTTGATCACCAACGGTCTCGTTTCTTGATACAAACTCCATAGGCAAAGGCGAAGCACCTACCTATCGATTCCTCCTCTCTGATTCCAAGAACATTCGACCAATGTGCTGAGCTCCTCTTTGTAGAAAGGCTGAAGGAAAACCTGGGTTCTCCGCTGAATTTTCAGTTAACAGAGAGAACATGGTTCTTTACGAAACTTTTGTGTCCAAGTTCTGAATTTCTCTCTATGAACTTACTCTGGCTACTAAATACTGCAATTATACAATTATCCTGTGTATCTGTAAAAAGACACTGAGTCTCATATTAGATCAACGTTAGTAAACACTAAGACAAGTTGGATCTGAATCTGAAAGATAATTCAGAATATGTGAGAATTCCAATGTCAATCTCCATGTCCTGCATGGGGAAGGGGGGAGTGGGGAGGGAGGGAGCGTGGGAAAGCCCGACAAGTGCTGTGTGCATGTATGTCACTATCATTATGAACTACATTATAATGTGAAACTATAATGCACCAATAAACGTATTTAAAAAGTGGCATTGTTGCATATATATATATATATATATATATATGTATATGCAACCATATATATGTAATATGCAATCATATTATATATAATATATATGCAACCATATTATATATATATAATACATATGCATACACACACACACACACACACACACACACACACACGGCCAAAGATACTGCTTTAGCAAGGATCAAATTTTAAAAAAAATATTCAAAGTAGGATAATTTTCACCAATACCCATAATGCTCAGTTTTTCAGGTTTGGTTTTGGTTTGGTTTTGCAAAAGAGATTTTTCAAATACCCAAACCCCTGGCAATTCAAAACAGACTCAGGAAAGAACAGTTTTCCTTACTCAAAAATTAGTTCCAAACTAACACAGATGATAGAGTAAGAAACTCTACGTGGGAAATCAAATTTGAAACAGCTGGCAGGAAGCCCTATATTAAGAATTATACACGCATAGATGACCTTGCCGTAGAAAGTTGTTCTGGTGTAAACATGGGGTCCGTTCAAGAGAGGGTTAAGAAGAAAAATGAATTGAAATAGTGTAACCGGTAAGTGGTCATCACAGGGCCAATAGATATATATTTTTAAGCGTGCTATCTGTGATGTAATTCATATTAAGGTACTCTGGCCTCCTGGGCCGTTAGCAAGAGATGAAAACGGGCCACTCAATATTCACCCTCATTTGTATGCAGTAATTTCAGAAAAGAACCGGCATTCAAAAACTGGAGGTCTCTGATATGTTATAAGCAAAGGCTTTCTGGCAGGACCACCCTATTCATGGGCTTATGACAACAGTATAAAGGATGAACAAAAGCTCAGAATACAGTGTGTGTTCAGTATACGGAAAAGAATGTATTTATTAACACCCAGATTGTTTCTATCTCTGAATGGATTTATTTTTAATGAATCTGAGTTTGCAATACATTCTGAGAACTACAGTCAACCTCCTGTATTTTTCTTCAGTCTTCCTCTCGCCGTTATGTATACTTTGCAATTCATAAACAATTAAAACAGCAACATGGAGTAGGACCCCAAACCTGAAATTCATAGATTTCAGCAATTTACAAAAGTCAGGCTTAAAGGATAGGGGAAATAGATTTATGCGACGCATTTTTGACACTTCCGTTTCTAGAGTCTGCCTGGACTCTTAGCTTTAACCACACATTTTAAAAATATTCATACTAAATTAAAACAACCTCTTCCCAGCCATTATTTTTCATTTTGGTTTTGTGTTAAAATACTATAAAAGGCCAGGTGTGGTGGTGCACACTTGTAATCCCAGTACTTGGGAGGCTGAAACAGGAGGATCGCAGGTTGATGACCAGCCTCAGCTACTTAGTGAGGCCCTCTGCAACTTAGTGAGACCCTGTTTCAAAATAAAGAATAAAAAGTAGGGTTGGGGGTGCAGCTTGGAGGTAGAGTGCCCCTGGGTTCAATCCCCAGTACTGCAAAAAAAAAAATAGTATAGAAGTAAAAGGAGAATGTTTTGTTGAGCACTTCCTAGGTGTCAGCCGCTGTTTTATGGGCTTCACATAATAACTCATTTAATTCTCAGAAGCCTGTGGGATCGCACTGTCTCCCCTGTTTTGTAAGGTTCAGTAAGTAAGCTTGCCACAGCTGACCTGGGATCCTAACAGAGCTCCAAATCCACTCACCAAATTAGCAAACTATACTATTTTTCTATATCTGACATATCCACAAATGGTTGATTCAGCCTTTTATTCTTCATAATCTAAAAAGAGAATCTCACTTTTACCAAAAAAAATCCCTTCTCAGACTTAAATGAGTAAACTATACTCCCAATTACCCACAAAACTATTCTTTTTAAATTCAGGCACACTATTGAATGAATGAATGAATGAATGGATGGATGGATGTGTATGTGTGAGGGGGCATGTGTATGTGAGTGTGGTATTCATCACTCCAGCTGGAAATCAACAAAAATTTCTTTGGAAACACGCTCATCTAATATTTAATTCCTTCTATTCTGTAGCAATACAGCAGATTTATAACATTTTACAGTATTATAGTCCAAAGTCATTGCACTGCCAGCTAGCTATATTAGACACCCACATAATGGGGAGTAACCTGCCTTATTCGAAGTCCACTGATTTAAATGTTAACCACATCTTAAAAGTACCTTCGCAGCAGCATGTACACTAGTGTTGACCAAACAACCACAATCCATAATCTGGCCAAGTAAACACAAAATTAACCATCCCAACTTCTCACCTACACATTTCCAGTTTGGGAAACCTTGAACATCACAGGGGACCAATATGGGTGAAACTGGTCTTGCTGTCCTCGCGTCTCAGCCGCGTAACTTAAAGCTTTAATTTTGCTACCAATCTGAGCGCATAAAACCCTGAATAATTGTACACAAAAACACTCGCGCAATTCCAGTAAAACTAACGCTCCTCGTGTAAAATGAAGACTTTTGAAGCCTGGATTTGAATGCATGGCTCATGGAAAGTACAACAGTGTCCTACACCACATGCCGTGTGAGCAGCTGGAATGAGCCCGGACCCGAGGTCGCGCAGGGCTGCGCTGGCTCTCATCCAACAGACCAAGAAACAGGAAGCCGGGAGTCACTACTGTACCCAGAAGCCACATATTAATGTCAAATATAAATCTGTGGGACTGGACCCATTACATCAGTCATCACATTCACACCTAATTTCATTACAAAATTAAGATTGGAAACGGCGCACGCTCTGGCAGGTGGCTTCAGGGCACAGTCAAAGCCTTATGTCACCTGAGGCGCTCTGGGCCAAACTCCAGGCTGCCAGGGATGTCACCCACCTTGCTTCACAATTGAATATTTTTTCTGCGAAGACAAAGAGCGCAGCCGTGATAGGTGCTTGCGTGTGTGCAAATTACCTGATAAGTGGCCTCCACCGACTCCTTTTTATTTTTTATTTTATTTTTCAGCCACCATTCAGTAAAATCCTGAGACCATCAGTCCTGTGTTTGCTTTCTGGTCTGAGGGAGAAGTTGACTTTGGGTTGCGTAGAATTGCTCTGCCCACAGCACTCAGGCGTATTCGTAGTATATATATATATTTTTAAAATACTTTCCGTGACATATTAATCCAAAATATGGCTGCCACAACATTTTAAATTAATTGCTATATCTCTGTTGCTTGGCAGCTTTCACACAAGAAAGAAAAGCATGATCGACCCTTTTCCTAGTATGGGTGGAACAATATCAGATTATTAAATATCAGTTATTAAATTGATAAGTATGCTTCTATGTGCTGGGCCTTTTCTCGGATTTCTTGACTTTTCTCAAGATTTCTTGATTTTTCTTGACTTTTTTTTTTACTTTTCTCAGTCAGCCACATCCTCATCAACCTAAATGAGTACGCATCCCTCTGTGCCGATGCAGGAACAGGACGCAGCCCCTCAGGAGGCCTGTGGTCTTCTAAGAGACAGAGTTCATCCATGAAGATGCAGGAAGGCTCAGCACCCAGTGCCATGGGAGTCTGAGAAACTGCAAATCTCTCAGTGACACCGGGGCACAGGGCCCAACAGGAAGGGTAATTAAGCCTGTCCATGGAGCTATAAGAAGATTAAGAGGCATTACAGAAAGCCCAATCCCAAAGCCCAGTGTTGTGATGATATAAATCTATACGCTCAATATAGACGGCTCGAGCTTAATCTTACCACGGTTAGTCACTCTGACTGCATCAGGTGAAGTAACCGGGGTTCAGAGATATCGATCCAGGAAATTTGTTGAGCACTGTCGTAGAGAGAGCAACAGCTCCCTGATCGATTTCAGCCTCACCATAAGTCGAATCCTGCTTCAGGATTGATGTTATATTTAGTCCTCTGGCTTTATTCCCTCTGCATAAGTGTGGAAACAGAGGTGCGGAGTGAACGCAACTTGCCTAGTGTCATTCCTAAGTCACTGTCACAGCCTGCACCTGAACCCAGGCACCCCAGGGCGCCACTGACTCCAAGTGGGGGCTTTAACTTCACACACTTACCAAACGTCAAAACCAGTGTCTTCCTCCCGTGTCCCACCAAAAAACAGAGCCTAAGAAAAAGGTTTGTGGGCAGGTGACTGATTTGGGATATTGATCCTAATAAGCAGAAATAGGGGACTTGGAATAATGGAAGAGGGGCGCACGGAAAGCCAGGCCAGGGATTTGTTACCAAGCTGGTCTCGCTGGTAGCGACTCAGGTTTCACTCCTCTGAGAAGCTCTGAGGAGTTGGAAAGTGAACTCAGAATTGTCTGCTCCAGGGACAGGAAAGGGAGAGACTTGTCCCCTGGCTCTCGTCGCCTGCTGGCCGCAGGCGGTCCCTCTCACACTCGGGGGAGCTCAGTGGGTTCCTGTAGCTTTCCCTCTTGCAGGCAGCTGAGAAGCTGCATGGTGACAGTCAGTCACGGTGAGGTTCTGCCAGGTTACACCTGCCCTCGGTGGTGGCCCCAGCTACAGATGAACCAGGACAGGTAGGACGCAAGGTGGCGCGCTATGGGCACTGCACAGAACATCACAGGCGAGCTCTGTCAGGTTGGGAAAGTTTGCTAAATCCTGGTGCTCGTGATAATTCACAAAACAAATTTCGTATGAAAAAGACCAACAGAAAATTATTGATGCCAATTCCATATAAAGTGCTGTGGGAGAAAAAACGGAATCGGTGCAGAGCAAGGCCACTGTGAAACATAGCAGGACCCAGTCCCACGGAGACTCGCTCACTGAACAATGTGCTGCAAACCTGAGGAAAAGTCCTTGAGAAAAACGGGGAATGCATGAAAGCACATTATTAATCAGAGAAGCTCGGGAGGGAAGGACAGAGGTCAGGGGAGAATAACAAACATAGAAAAATTGGATCAGCAACAAAATGCAAAGTAGAAGAAACTTAACGAAGGGCTGGGCCTCACAAGAAACAGAAGGTGAAAGAGAGAGAAATATTTCTTTCTTTTTTTTTTTTGTAGTACTGGGGATTGAACCCAGGGACATTCTACCTCCGAGCTACACCCCCAGCCCTATTTTTTTATTCTTTATTTTGAAACAGGGTCTCACTAAGTTGCAGAGGGCCTCACAAGTAACTGAGGCTGGCCGCGATTCCCGATCCTCCGGTCTCAGCCACCCAAGTTCTGGGATTACAAGCGTGTGCCACCATGCCTGGCTAAGTATTTTATTTAAAATAAAACGAGGTGTGAAAGAAGGTAAGGTTGGACTTACAGGGACTCTGACACAGCTGGTCTCTGAATTCCAAATTTCAGATTCTTTCCACCCCATCACAATGGATCTGCCCTGGCACTCACTTGGTTTTGCATAGATAAGATCTGGTGTTTGGGAAAATGAAGTTTCTATGAGCCCAGCTGACCAAAAAAATGGAGTCTTGCTGTATACGTCATGAAAGGTGACTTATGCTGTTTTATATGGATTGCTTTTGCTTCACAAAATGGATGTTAAATTCCTAGAAAGTGGGTATAATAACATATAACACTTGTCCTGCAATATCCAATTCAAGTATGCACTCCAAGTAGAGTCACAAAAATTAAGGGCTGATGAATGTTCATTTGAATTTCAACTTCTCAGATATTAGCTTTATTAGTAATGACTGCCAGAATTGAATAGTCCCACTAGGAAATTTTTCTAAAATGCTTTCTTCATATTTCCATGTTCCTTTCAAATCTGTTGCCATTTTTTCTTCTTCTATTTTAATAGCCGAATGTTTTTCATCCAAATATAACACATAATTTGTCATGAGAGTAGAATCACTGAAAACCAAGCCTGCTATCCCTTGAAAAAGTTTCTTTCCAGATGGATCACAATTCAAATTTAATAACATAAAACTTTTTAAAAACACAGAGTATAATTCTAAATGATTACATATTTATCAGTTTTATAAAGAACATTTCTTCTCAAATGGACAATATGTATGACACAGTAGACCATTCAAATGATGACCGCATTGGAAAACTGGTTAATTTGGTCATGACTATCAGTTATTAACTTAAGGCCAATCACACAGGAAACTAGAGTTGTGAAATACTATTACATATCTGGCCAGTAAGTAAAAGACAGCCTAATGTTTTGTTCATTAACATTATAGGAAAGTTTCTCAGGATATAGCACGCTATTTACCTCATTTCCGAGTCAAAAATGTTTCCATGAAGAAACAGCCATAGTCATACAGTCACAAAAATACAGAACGTTACGTTTCTTTGTTATAAATATTCAAATATGTTTGAGATTTCTCAATCCTTTCTTGGTCAATGTACCTGTGAATATAATACTTTAGTAGTAGGATGAAATAAAACAAAAAATATGCCACTAGGAATCACTGTCATTTTTTACCACAAAAATTAAAATGAAGTCATATACTAAAGATGTTTACCATTTAAAAGCCACTAATCTGCATAATTGGCCAAAGCTACTTTGAAAAATGATTCTTCAGTATGGTTTCATTTAATAGAGAGATACATATAAGTAATTTTATAAACACATATATCATATACATTAGTTATTTCTGATAATTATTTTAAAAAGTAAAGCTATTAGCAGGGCGTGGTAGCACACTCCTGTGACCCTAGTACTTGAGAGCCTGAGACAGGCGGATCACAGCAACTTAGGGTGATCCTCAGAAACGTAGTGAGACCCCGTTTCAAAAATAAAAATAACTGGGCGTGGTGGCACACTCCTGTAATCCCAGTGCTTGGGAGGCTGAGACAGGAAGATCCAGGTTCGCAGCCAGCCTCAGCAACTTAGGCCCTCCGCAACTTAGTGAGACCCTGTTTCAAAGTAAAAAATAAAATAGGGCTCATAGGTAGAATGCCCCTGGGTTCAATCCCCAGTACCACACACACAAAAAAATTAAAAATTAAAAAAAGGGGGCTGGGAGTGTAGCTCAGATGTAGAATGCCCTTGAGTTCAATCCCCAGTACCAAAAAAAAAATAATAAAATTAAAGCTATTGACATAAAAGAAAGTGTGTTCTTTTTAACTTTATCTCTACTTAACAGAAATGTTTCCTAGAGCAAAATTACAAAAAAAGTATTAAAAAGTGATGAGCATTAATTCTTACATAGTTAACATTTGGTAAGGATAAGTCACATATGTAGATGTTAGGAGGCTCTAGGTTTGTGCAAGGTTCATTAATCATGATCAAGTACACCTTGAAAAAACTCTTTGGGACTCAAAAGAACTATTCAACTGTAGCAATAAATCATCAATTCACAAGGAAATGTGGGGCCTCCGTTTTTATGGACTCAACGGAAAGACCTGCATACCATAAACACATGTATTTGGTATTTGGTGTTACTGTTTTTAAAATATGGGGAAAGGACCAAAATGAACAAAAAACAAAAACAAAAAAAAACCCTGCCTGCCAACTTAAAAGACGAATCGAGACTCTACATTTTTAAAACCATAGATTCATAAGCTTTTTGAGAACAGGAAGGCTCTTTAGGGAAGGCCTGGTAACAACTGTCCAAATGGCAGAGGATAGAAATTTAAAAGCTATTTTTCAATGTCACAACCCTATGAATAGTAATGTCTTCAAAAGCTAGCTAACTGCTTGTTATCCCAGTACTTGGGAGGTAGAGACCGGAGGATCCGGGTTTGTAGCCAGCCTCAGCTACTTAGTGAGGCCCTCTGCAACTTTGTGAGACCCTGTTTCAAAATAAAGTATAAAAAATAGGGCCGGGGGTGTGGCTCAGAAATAGAATGCCCCGGGTTCAATCCCCAGTACCGCAAAAAAAAAAAAAGCTAGCTAAATAAGTATATTTTGTGTGTGTGTGTGTGTGTGTGTGTGTGTGTGTGTGTGTGTGTGTGTTTCATTAGGACAAAAGAGGCTCTTGCATTGAAGTTTTAAGTTGCGATTACAGGTAGATGTTTTCTATTCATCCTGGAGCTATTTTTCTTCACCCACTTTTCAGGGCCCCCTATCGGCCTCCAAGTGGTGAATACCAACACGCATGAGCCAGAGAAGAAGGGGTTTGACGTGTGGAATGCTGGGACACTAGGTGAAGTGGGTAAAACCCCACATACAGTAACTTATTCTGTTGAGTCATCCCCGACTGGCTGAAATGACATGTAATTTATCTTGCAGGAGCATTGGTTATACCATCTGCATCAAATAATCCAATGGACCAACAGTAATAAAAGGTAGGCAAGTGATTATCAGGAATGATAGTAGACTCTGAAGAACCTGAGGTCTGCAGCATTGGGAAACTAGACCAGAAATGTAAAACAGAAACCTTCACACAACATAAAGATTCAATGGCCCAACATCCCATCTCATAATTAAAATACACAAAGCATCCATTTGTCACATTGCAATGTCTGGAGTTCTTACTGCATTCACTCCTGACAGGACTCTGAGAAAATGCCCTGTGTTCACTCACACTAAATAATCTCACAAGAGGGTGATCAAGTTTAGGTGGAAGAAAACGTTTATTCTCATTAACTTAACAGATAGTATGCTAGTACCGCCACATAGTGCCATTGGACTCAAGGAATAGGAGACATTTTTACAGTTTTAACAGTCCTCTAGTACATATATTAATGTTCTTAAAACTTCTTCTAATTTCAGTACAAATAGACTTTTATCATGTACTTTTCTCACAGAACTGACTTCAAAGTTCATCATTTTTCAAACTTCCTATTGTGATTACGGGTGTGTCTTTGACTGAGTGGTGTGCTGAAATCCCAGAAAGGAAAAAAAAAAAGTAGGGAAGAGGGAAATAGGGACAGGGCCAAGTGTAGAATAAACTCAGCTTTAATGTCAACTTGTGTGAACTTGGCCACAGGCTCAAATCAAAACGTACAAACAGACGGAAGTGTTGTAAGCGAAGCTTGAACTGTCACCTTCCTGAGCTGAGGGGCGCAGTGGCAAAGATAGATGAGCTACATTGGTTTAATCTCCCCTCGCTCACCCCACCCACGGTCAGGAAGAACACCGGGTGGATAGTGGCTGCTCAGGGGAAAAGCCCAAACCCATGATGGTCTTTGGGATAGAAAAACAGGGAGTCAGCTGAACATGGTGGCACACACCTGTAATCCCAGTACTTGGGAGGCTGAGACAGGAGGATTGCAGGTTGGAGGACAGCCTCAGCAACGTAGCAAGGCTCTCATCAACCTAGCAAGACCCTGTTTCAAATAAAATCGGGCTGGGGGTATAGATGGGAGGTAGAATGCCCCTGGGTTCTACCTCCCAGCTACACCATACATACCACACACACACACACACACACACACACACACACACACACACACCAGCACCATACACACACATACAAAAACCAACAACAACAACATGGGGTCCAGTCCATATATATCTAGTGTGTGCTCAAGATAAGCCTGGAAATTGAGGACCTAATTTAAGAGGAAGGGTGTGAAATTCTGCTTAGGTTCAAAGAATGAACATAGCCCAGCACCTGAAGAGCCAGCTCGGAAAGCCACTGTGTGCCCTGAGTGTTATCAGAGGTGTTGGTTATGGAGGGGATGCACCATGCAGACCAAATTCACAGTTGATTTCCCATAAAGAAATAAGTAAAGGAAAAAGTGAAGAAGATCCATGGGTGGGTGCACTAGGTTTAGCTTGATGCTATGATATGCAGGGCCCCTCACCTGCACAGGTCCCTTCCAGAGTCCTAGCAAGGAACCGAGGAATCTGTCACTAGGTGATCACAGTTTTCTGGAATATTTGTCAATGTAAAATGAAATTGTACTGACATCAGAAGAAATCTAGAAAGATTCTTAGGTTTAGGAATGTCTAAGTAAATCAAGGGAGAAAAACGGATTCCTGGTATACAGAATACTGTTTTGTCATTTCTTAACTTATTTTTAAAAACTGAGAAGAACTTAAAAAATTAATGGAATATGAAAAATAGTGATTAAAACCATAGAGTATAAGATAAAGTATTTTGACACAAAAGGTAGAATTACAACAAAAAATTTAGATCATACTCAAAAAAAGAACTCATGAAGAGGAGAGATAAATTTTGAGTAGAAGTAATTGAGAGATTCTTAGTTTAAATGATAAACAAATGGATCAAATGCAATACAGGAAAAATGCTTAAGTTGGGGCTGATTTTATGCACAATGCCGACAACTTGTAATTCACCACTGCAACTATTATCAATGACAAACTGGATACTTAGAATCATAAAATCAAAGAAGATGTAGGATTAGATGTTGTACCAAAAAATATATGCCCTGAGAAAGCTTCTATGTGAAATTTGATAGAGATTTTCCCTGGTTCAACAGAAATCTTAAGAATTGGCCAAAAGCCAGGTGTGGTGGTGCACACCTGTAATCCCAATACTTGGGAGGCTGGGACAGGAAGATTTCAGGTTCGAGGCCAGCCTCAGCAACTTAGTGAGACCCTGTTTCAAAATTTTAAAAAATTTTTAAAAAGGGGCTTGGGGTGTATCTTGGAGGTAGAATGCTCCTGGGTTCAATCCCAAGTATCAAAAAAATAAAAATAAAAAATTGGCAAAAGATTACAAATAATGAGCTATAAAGATAAAAGAGGTTTCATAGCTATTATAATTTTAAAACTCCTCTTTCATACATGTAAGATAGATATGAATATATTTTTTAAATATTAAACATATAATCAACCATGCTAGAGGAAATATTGAATTACCCTTCCATTTTCTCTGTGAAAAATGCTCCAAAATTGCCTTCCTTCGGAGCACATGCAAACAAAAAAATGTAAGAAACAATATATAGAGGCATATCAGGCAATTGATTAGTAAAAATATTGTCATATTTATGGATTTGGGGATGACTATATTACTTGCCAGTTTTCTTATGGTAGTGATTTCTGTGACTTCTGTTTTTATTCTAAATGCCTTTTCAATTTGTAGCTTGGTTTTTGTTTTGCTTTGTTTTTGAGAGAACTCTCTGTATTGTGTAAACTTTGGGTATCACAGAATCTGGAACCATCCACATTTTGACGATTAATATCAGCTGGATACTTGGAAGGAACTAAAGGAGTCACAGGCACCTGGAAGAAGCAGCCAGAGACCGTCTCTCAGTATGATAAAAGCCGGACTCTGGCGCTGGGATCCTGACTCTGAGACTCTCCTTTGTACTGTTGTATACAGTGCCTAACATCACCACTGGCAGAAGACAGCCCATTTGGGGGTAGGAGGATTAATGCCAAACATCACCAGAGGCTTAGAGATGAGCCTGTTAGTACTGTAGAAGCTGTCTTCTTATTGACAAGATTATAAATGGTTGGTTAATAGGAACAAAAAAATGAAGTGGTGATCCATAAATATGACTTTTTTCTGACATTTCATTTTAACTAGAAATGTCTAAATCGACATTCTTTGACCTGTTCTTTGATGGAGGGTCAAAGCATTTCCTTTGAGTCTAGGTCACTGATCGGTAACCGCATGTGTTTAAATAAACCATACTCATAACTCTGAGTCCATAATTTCCAATTTCATTTTATGTTAATGAAATGAACATATTTTTCATGATGTTTTTATGATGTTTTCCAACCAAATATAATAGTATGTTCCATGTGATGTTGCCAACTTTCAGCCACTTACAAATCTCAAAGATGGTGATTTCATAAAATTCAAATGTGACCTACAAAAACAGCAATTGTTATGTCATTTACGTCTCATTTGATTTTGAATATCTTGATTTTGTAGTCTTGAAAACACAGTACATTTACTTTTCTTAGAAGAACTGATCCCTGTCGGAATGTCTTTGACATAGACTTAGATAATGTTTAACTAATAAAATGGACTGACAGTAGGACCACCTTTATGAACAGGATTAGTGGGATCTGTGCTGTGCCACTCAGTCCTCCTTCAGCACTAAAGGACTTCTTCCCCCGTTTCTGGGAGTGCTGTGTAGGCAGCCCTCAGCCCCCAGCCCTTCTTGGGATTGCCTCTGCTGAAGAGAAAGCCAACTCTTACAGCAGCCCACAGCCAGTGACTGGTCAACCGGGGGGAGGGGATTCAAAGTCCAGTCCTTTGCCCCCAACTTGGGACATCTTTAAAGAGTTATCCTAGATTCAGAGCTTGTGATGGAAGTAGACTGAAGCTTTCCTTGAAGCCTAACTTCCTTCCCCCTCTACCCAAACCTGTATCCCTCCCTCACCCGCTATGGGTGTCCATTCAGGAACACTCCCTAATAAACTTTCAGAGTGCCAACCATCTCTGTCTCAGAATCTGCCTGCTGCGGAACTTAATGTAAATGAAGCAACTGTCTCTTTAGAAGTTCACGACTTAAAAGTACAGAGGAGCAAAGATTCAATGAGTATATGCAATGCAAAGCGGAGCTAGCTGGCTTGAAGGGAGGCTGTGTGTGTTCTATGCCATCCTAAGTATAGTTTATTGAGAACAGTGACTAACTGGCATGTCAGGTAAGAGATCAGTGAGGATCCGCTGCAAGCTCGGAGCTTGACCAGCATTATCTCCAGCACTGAGGGGAGGCAGCCGTGGCAACTGGTTTCTGTTCGCAATTCATCCAGGCTACAGAATACAAGAATTGGCAGTTCCCCATAAACACAAAGGCCAAATGGTGAAATCAATTAATTTGACTCCCTCAGTGAATGAGGCACATGACCCATATGGTACTCTACCTCACCACCATGGTGGAGCTGTTCTGTGAGGGGAAACTCCCAGAGATTCACAAATAGCCTATCTCATTATGGCATGAACTTCACCAGAAACTACACAAATAAAGGATGTTTCAAAGTTATCATTCCTTGCCAGGCATGGTGGTGCATGCTTGTAATGCCAGTACTTGGGAGGCTGAGACTGGAGGATCTGGTTTCACAGCCAGCCTCAGCTACTTAGTGAGGTCCTCTGTAACTTAGTGTGACCCTGTTTCAAAATAAAGAATAAAAAAGATAGGGCTGGGGGTGTAGCTCAGAGGTAGAATGCCCCTAGGTTCAAACCCCAGTAATGCAAAAAAAAAAAAAAAGTTATCATTCCTTTGGCCCTTTTCTTTTCCCTGCATTTCTCTCTATAAGGGAAGAGTCAAAAAGAATAAGGCACAAACAATATAAGAGAAAACAATTATGATTCAGCGAGTGAGGAAATTCTGGACATTTACAGATTTATACATCATAACCAAGGATATACATAATTTTCAGGATCTAATGAAGTGTGTACTCAGTTCTTCAGAAAGAAGAAACTGGAGAAGATCCAAGATGCGACAGAATAGGGGCCCCTAAACCTCTCACAAAATCACCTCAGGGGCTCAGAACTGAACATCTCACATCCAAAGAAGAACCAAAACCCATTATTCAGTAACACGAGTATGACTACACAGACACAGAGTCTATCAGCTACAGAATCCCACAGAAAACTGCAATCCCATGTTGGCAGGATCGGAAAGGAACCATCTTCTCTGGACCCTACAGCTGGGGCTAATAGCCCCCCGTCTCCACCAGCAAATTGGGGCGATGAACCAGAGCAAAATTCTGTGAGTGGTGGGGCCATCCCAACAGCAGATTGTGAATACCCCTCAAAATCTGCCCTAATGTGGTATCCTGCCAGAACCATGTACCCCCCATCACCACGCTATGAGTCTGCATGTTCCCCAACACCCACACCTTGGAGCCCGGGCACACTCTGGTGCCACCACCCAAGACCCAGAGCTGGCGCGCCTCCCTCACCCCACATGATCCCCAACACCGGCGCCTCGAGCCAGGCACCTTTTGACGCCGCCACCCATGCCCTGGAGCCAGCACACCTCCTTGGGGCCCGTGTGATCCCCAACACCCATGCCTCAGAGACCCAGCACCTTCAGCACCAACACCCGAGCCTCGGAGCCCGCACGATCCCCAATACTTACACCTCGGAAACTGGAAACCTTCTGGCGCCGCCACCCAAACCTCGGAGCCCACACCCAACACCACATCTTGGAGTGCGCCTCATGTGCCACCACCCAAGCTCCAGAGCCCACATGCCCCCCACACACACACACCACGCCCCGGTCAATCAGACGGGAGGGAACCAGACCCTGCAATGTACAGACCCAATTGGGTCTCCAGGGACCAACAAGAGGTCTTATACACGGAAAGGAAGATGATGTGGAGGAAACAGAAACACAAAATTGAAAACACCAAAAATACGAGAATAAAGAATAGTGAGGAAACAAGAAACACTCACAATACATCAACAAGCAAGATGACTGATACTGATCTGCAGGAAATGCAAGATGGAGAATTCTGAATTTTGATCTTCAGAATGATGAAAGGCCTCAAAGAAAGCATACAGGAGATGAAAGAGGAAAATGAGGCTCTAAAAAAGAATCAGGAAGAAACTCTGAAATGAAGGAGTCAGTAAATGAATTAAAGACTGCAATAGAAAACAATTCTAGCAGGCTCGACCACATGGTAAACAGGGTATCACTCCTGGAAGACAGTTCATTCAAAACTGAAAACACAGTCAACGATATACAGAAGGTATTACAACACACCCTGGCCATCCAAGAAATACAGAACAATACAAGACATCCTAATCTAAGGATAAAAGGCATCGAAGAAGGTTTAGAAGCACAGACCAAGGGTATCAGAAACCTCTTCAGAGAAATAATTTCACAGAATTTTCCAAACATAAAAAAAAGACTTGGACATTCACATACAGGAGATATACAAAACACCGTTTAAGACAGGACCATGCCATGTAATAATTAAAATGACTAAAATAGAGGCCAAGGAAAGAATCTTAAAAGCAGCAAGAACAAAGTAATGCGTGACATACAGGGGCAAAACAATAAAAATCACCCCAGACTTCTCAACCCAAGTCAGGAATGCCAGGAGGGATTGGTATAAAGTACTCGGACCCTGGAAGAAAACAAATTCTAACCAAGACTGATATATCCAGCAAAGCTATCATTCAAAATTGATGGAGAAATAAAAATGTTCCAA
Source organism: Glis glis (assembly GCA_004027185.1). Lineage (NCBI taxonomy): Eukaryota > Metazoa > Chordata > Mammalia > Rodentia > Gliridae > Glis > Glis glis. The sequence goes on along the minus strand of PVJS01039896.1, from coordinate 466 downwards.
GATAAGCAAACACTTAAAGAATTCATGAGGACCAAGCCAACTCTTAGAGAAAATCCTAAAATAAATAAATCACAAAGAAGGAAAAACAAGCAATTTTCAGAACCACGGGAGAGGTGAACTATACCAGGTAGGCAACTAAACAAGGAGATTTGTCACTGCATCAAACAGAAAGTAGAACTCAAAATGATAGGAAACAAAAATCATATCTCAATAATAACATTGAATGTCAAAGGACTCAACTGCCCAATTAAAAGGCATAGACTGGCAATGTGGATTAAAAAGCATAACCCAACTACATGCTGCTTACAAGAAACTCACCTTCTAGCCAAAGATACTCATACGCTAAAGGTGAAAAGATGGAAAAAGATATAATATCATGCAGAGAGAGATAAAAAACAAACAGAGGTAGCAACGCTTATATCTGACAAAACAGACTTTAAGCTAAAACGCATCAGAAGAGACAAAG
>PVJS01039895.1:0-18699 GCA_004027185.1 Glis glis | reverse complement strand
CAAAGAAGGTCATTTCTTACTGGTAAAAGGAACAATCCAGCAAGAGGATACAATAGCCAGCATTTATGCACCAAACATAGGTGCAACCACTTTCATAAAAGAAACTCTTCACGACATAAAATCACACATAGATCCCAATACAATAATATTGGGAGACTTCAACACACCTCTCACACCACTAGATCGATCTTCAAGACAAAAGGTCAGTAAAGATGCCTCAGACCTAAGGAATGCCATGAACCAAATGGACCTAGTAGACACATACAGAATATTCCACCCAACTACAGCTGAATTCACATTTTTTTCAGCTGCTCATGGAACTTTCTCTAAAATAGACCATATCCTAGGTCACAAAGTGAGTACTAGCAAGTTCAAAAAATGTGACATAATCCCCTGCGTCTTTTCAGACCATAATGGAATGAAACTAGAAATCAACTATAAGAAGACCCAGAGAAACCTCATAAACACGTGGAGAGTGAATACCACACTGCTGAATGAGGAATGGGTAAAAGAAGAAAGCCCCAATAGCATTTTGGAAAAGATTATACTTTCTCCATTGGATTGCACTGGCTTCTATGCTAGGAATCAATTGCCCTTATATGAGTGGGTCTAGTTCTTTACTCTCTATTCTGTTTTGCGGTTCTATCTTTATTCCAGTATGACATGGACTTGATTTCTGTAGCTTTTCAGCTAGTCTTACAATCTGGTAGTATTAGTCCTCCAAGTTTATCATTTTCAAAGTCAGTTTGGTATTTTAGGTCAAACTGACTAACAGGAAGTTGGACTGGATGAGATGAGATGGAAGAAACTGGTATGTGAGTGAAAATTGGGCAGAGCTGGTCAAGAATCCTATGGTGAGGAACAGCATCTTAAACAGCATTTGTCTCTGATTTTCCCATGCTACCTGTAGAGGAAATCGCAGACATGTCTAGCATTTCATGTGTTTGGCTTCCTCACCTGCTTTTGTACCAACTCCTATAGGCATCTTCCAATTGAGAGAACACAGAAAGGTCTTCTGTCATTGTTCAATCTCAGAAAGGCTTGCCTTCAGCACAGATGAGCTGTCCACCTTTGGACAGAAAAATGGTTAGGGTCTGTACAAAGAGCTGTCTTGTTTCCAAAGTCTGTTGTGATTTGGGATCTAAGGTCACATTCCTATGTTTACATCTTTGGGAGACAGATGCAGAAGCTCATGGAATTTCCATCAGGGAAAGGCAGGGGACATGAAGCTTCTTTCTGAAATATGAGGGCTGGCTGCCCTGACTGTTGGCTTTCTAAATAGGGCCCAAAAGAGATTGATCTCTTCTGATCCATGTCCCCACACTCTCTTCTTCATTCAAACCATTCAAATATGCTTCATTGACAGAATTTTGCCTTTTCCATCAATTTAAGGAGCAAGATGAATTTAGCACTGCTTCACAGAGCTTAAGCTGCTGCAAACCCAGGTTTTACTGTTCTACTTGCTCTTCAAGGTTTTTCTCCTTTGTGTACCTGGAAATGTCCAAAGGAGGAAAGAAATGACCCAAACTGATACAAAGGAGGAGTATAACTTTTAAATATAATTTTTATTGGTGTGTTGTAATTGTACATGATAATGTGATTCATGATGATATGTGAATATTCATATATGCACACACAGTTATTTGGTCTATTTACTTCTCCATACTTCCCTTTCTTTCCCTTTACCCTCCCCCAATCCCCTTCCATTACTTTACTGGTCTTTCTTTCCAGGAATATTTCTTAGAGGAATTATTTATGAAGATGGGCATGGGAATGGAAAATGAAAGTGCATGGTGAAACAACCTAAGGCAAAAAATGATGAAGCACTGTTTCCAAACCTGGCTCTAGGGGAGAAGGAAGAGAGCAGTTACCAGAGAGGGTAAGGCCAGCTGTAGCTGTGGGAGGAGGAGAGGGTGACCTGGCAGGTGGAGGAGCACTGCCATTGCCAACTCACAGCCTGTCAGAAAACATGTTTCTTATTGGGTGGAGTGCAAGTTTGGCTGATGTAATAATTATAATAATGATTTAAACAAGAAAGTGTTTTAGACCTGGGCTGGAGGATCCAAGGCATCAGACTCATGACCTACCTGCCTCCCAGCTAAATCAGCATTCCACTGTGGGAGGAAGAAGTTGAAGAGAAAGAGAAGCTGCCGTCCTTCAGCTGATCCCATGACTCTGGAGTTGGTTACATGATTTCTGTAGCATCTAGTAACATGATGATCTCTGGAAAATCCCTGTGAATCATTAAAGCTCAGTTTCTTCCTGTGTTAAGTGAGGGTATTGCAATAGATGGCCTTAGTAGTGCAGCCCCCCCACCCCTTTTGTTTTTAGTAGTCCAGAGGCAGATCCTCCAGAATGTTCTCCAGCCAGCCATGCAGGACAGTCATAAGGAGGATGAATGTGGAAGTAGCCTTCCTCCAGGAGCCCTGGAGGTATCAGGAAACAAACAGAGGCAGAGATGAAGAACCTCTGCCCTGGTCAGTCGAGTGTGGCTTTGAGAGTCAACATTACCTGTCACATTTGGTAATCCTCTTCTCTCAGCTGTGTGCCACTGAAATTCATGTGATTTCCTCATTTTATTCAAATAGATTTGTTTTAACCTGGATTTTCTAGTTTTACAGAGGGAAAGAATTATACTAAACATACAATGTTCCCATCCTTCTTGGCTTTATTAATATTTTTTTACATTATCTCCCTGTGAATATTTCTTATTGAATACTTTTTCTTCACTGCAATAGAAAACATTCCTGTTTAAAACCATAGATCTCTTTTTTATAATTTTTTCTATGTGGAGGTATAGAAAAGTAAGCCTTCTCCTCCTCCTCCTCCTCCTCCTCCTCCTCCTCCTTCCACTTTCTCTTCCTTCACTTCCTCTTCTTCCTCCTCCTCTCCTGTTCCTCCTCCTCCTTCTTCTTTCTCCCTCTTTCTCTTGCTCTCTCTCTCTCACTCTTGCTCTTGCTCTTGCTCTCTATGATCCCCTGAGAATTATGTTTGCTTCTGTGATTGGGGCACTGCTGCCAGTTGAAAGCTTGGTCCTGAGTGAGTCCTGCTACCTCTAAATTTCATTGGGTTCTCTGGTTTTTCAGGAAGGAATGTCCTTAGTGACAGACTCTCTGCCTGTTATCTGTCTCCTCTTCCTCTGTGCTGTGAGGTCTTGAAGGTCAGAGAGCATTTCTATAAATGCCCGGGCAGGGGACTGGGTCTGGAACTTGGAAGATACTCAGCATCTATCTTTCTCAAGCAGCTCCGGCCTGAATTTCACAAAGTTGTCCAGCATCTTGAACAGAGTGGCTCACTCACCAGGTATCACCCACTCAAAGAACAGAAAATGGACTCTGGAGTTGATCCACCTGAGGAAAGCTCTTTCCTTTAATGGAGGTCTGCTTGCTGCCCCTGGGGAGAAGAATGGAAGGAAGGCCAGGTCTTGCTCATGAGCTGCCTTTGTTTCCAAGACCAGTGATGGATATTCCTCTTAGCAACACTTTGGGGTATAAGATAGAAGATATCCAGGAGTTTTCTTCCAGAAGAAAGAAGAGATATGAAAGTCCCTCGCAGCACACTTTTGGAGCTGTCCTCTGTGACTGTCTATTCATGCATGAATTAGACAAACATTTAAACCTACTTGATCAGGCACTGTGCTCATTTCATGTAAAGCAAATGATTGTTAAATGAACATCTGTCTAATAGACTGTCTGTTTGGAATCTTGTCCATCCTGCCTAGAAAATACATTGATTGATGCCTGGGAAGGGCTGAGTCCTTACAGCCTTTCAATGACTCTAGTGAACCTGGGCTCCACAGCACTGACTCCTCTGCTTCACAAGGACCAAGTGCATCTGTTTCCAATACCGCCTGTACTAATTGCACCTGTTAATGTAATTGCACCTGTTAATGTGCCTTGCTCAACAGGCAAGGTACATTAGTGAAATATGAGTATGAAAGGGGAATCATAGTTTTGATGAAAACCAATGCGGATGCTATCAAAGGGCAATAAGAGCTAGTCTCAAAATTATTGTGATTGAAGTAGCTGTGAGCCTGAAAACTCTACTATAATGAAAAAATAGCAATATTAGAAAATATCCTCAATACAATGCTATATTTAGCATGCTAAAATCTCTACTGTAAAAGCACAAACTGCACATAATAGACAATGCTTGATGAATGCGATTCCTGCAAGATAAAGAGAGTAGAATTCTCTCTGCTGAAGCCTACTCAAAGAAAAGTATCTCATTCTCCTTCATATTTAGTGAAAATTTCTTGGTAAAATGTAATATTTTATTACAAATGCATCCTATGTGATAATAGCCATTTAATATACATTTCAAGCTGGGTGCCATGGTACACACCTGTACTCCCAGCTACTCTGGAGGCTGAGGCAGGAGGATCACAAGTTCAAAGCCAGCCTGGAAACTTACTGAGAACCTGTCTCTCAATAAAATTAAAAAGGCTTTTGATGTTGCTCAGAGGTGGAGTGCTTCTGATTCGATTCCCAGTGGATATGACTTAAATTTTTTAATATTTACATCAAATAAAAATAAATGAGTAACATACTTTATGAAGTGGAGGGAGGAAAAATGAAATGATATGTGTTTTGAACTATGTACATTTAATGTGGGAGGCAAGATGATGTATTTGTTAATACTAATAAGTTAAACAAAATGTAAGTTTACTATCCAGAGCAACAATAATAAAAATATGGATAAAGAGTATAGCAATGGTGACCTCTGGAGAATGAGAATGAGAGAGACGCTGACCTTGTCTGTACTTCTCTGTCATATAGAGTGAAATTCTATATACATGAAATGCATTACTATTGTGTAGAGAAAACACAAAGGAAAAAAAGGAAAGGCAGGCTGCAGTGAGCCTTGAATAACTATATATAGTACTTTATTATTTGTTATAGAGCCCTAGAATGAAAGTTTATTTTGCTTGATGTTCCTAACTAGGCTCCAAAAGAGCATTTACTTAACACGAATTACTTACAATTAGTAACACTTTCTAGATGGTAAATAAAGGCTCCAGCATAACAATTATGTGCAGGGAAGTAGAAGGGATGGCATGGGACGGGATGGGAGAGGTGGAAATGTGAGGGGAAATGGAGATACCAAGGAACTAGTCAGTGTAGGATTGTGCCCCAAAATAACTCTGACCTTTGAAGGTCCTACAGCCCCTATACAGGAAATCAGAGGGGTGTCTGGCATCCTGTGGGCCTCCCTTGGTCACCAGCTTTCACTGAATTTAATGTGGACATTTCCCAATTTAGAAGATAGAGAAGGGTCCTTTGGCATCAATTAAAGTCAGAAAGGATTTTTTTTTTTTTTGCCAGAACTGGGTAACTCTCCACCTCCAAACAGAACAGAGGAAAGGTCAGGGCACAGTGTAAGAATAGTCTTATTTCCAGTTATGGTCTTTGGTCTAAATATACCTCCCTGTGTTTCTACCCTGGGGTGCCACATGTAGGGAGTCATGGAGTTTCCTTCAGGAAAAGGCAGGAGACAGAAGCTTCCCTCTGAAAACTGGGTACTGGCAACCTCAACTGTGGAGATCTCCAATGGGGTCAACCAGACCACTCTCCTTCCCAATCCATCTCCACATATCATGCTCTTTATTCAAATCTTCAATCATGGGGAGAATGTTGCCTCTTACATTCATTTAAGGAACACAGTGACAAGCAGGCATTATGTCCCAGAGCTGCACTGCTGGAAACCCAGATTTCATTGTTTAACTTCTTACTCAGTTATTCTCCTGTTTTTGGTCTGGAAAGGTCCCAGGAAGAAAGAGATGGCCCAAACTGGAATATTTGAGGAGTACTTCACAAGGTATCTATCGATAAAGATGGGCATGATTAAGGAAAATGACACTACATGGTGAAATGGTTTAAGGAAAACAGTGAGAAGCATTATTTCGATCCCAGGCTTAAAGGGACAAGGGGAGGAAGAGTCACAAGGGAGAGTGTAGCTGTTGTTGTGGAGGTAGGAAGGATGAGCAAAAAGACAGAGAGGAACTGTCGCTGTCAGCACAGAGCCTCAGACACAGAGCCGGGAGATGAAAAATCCAAACTGCTTTTCTCCTGCCCATTTCTCTCCTTCGTGGTGGCTCAATTCAACAGGAAACCAGAAAGAAAGAATTCCACTGAAAAGGGACGTAGATGCAACATCCTTAAGACACCAAACAGAATACAGAAGGATGAAATGAAAATCCTTGTGCCAAATGAGAGTATCCCTACAATCTCCTCATATCTTTTTACTTCCTGGGATTTTCTCAACCTAAAGGTTTCTAAATCATTTCTCATCTCCATCAAGGCTTCCTTTCTTTGTTTTCCTGTTTGCAATTTCCTTCTCTAATGTAACTTTTAAGAAGCAATCAACAACTTTCATCAAAACACCTTGTAAATGCAATGAATTTTAAGAAGCAAAATGTATTACTTTTGGTTGGCTTTTCAGGATGGATGCTCTAATAAAGACCTATCATAATAATGACTTAGATAAGAAAGTAATTTAGAACTGGACTGGAGCCTTCAAGGCATTAGTCACAAGGAATACTTCTAAATTGCCACTCCCCAAACCTAGATAGATGACCTCATTCTCATAGTAACCTATGGCTCCCAGCCCTATCAACATTCTATCCTGGGGGAGGAGAAGATGAGAAGGGGAGGCTACATTTCTTCTATCAATCTCAAGGCCCAGGTGTTGGTCACATCACCTCTGCCTCCATCCCATTGGTTGGACCTAATCATCTAATCATAGAGTGCCATCCAGAATCAAAAGAATCTGGGAAATGGGGTCTTTTTCCAGTATAAAACTATCATATTATATAACATAAAGCATATAGGGATTGAGGAAAACACTATTATCTACTCTCTGGGGTTGCCTCTCAGATTCTGTTTTCACATGAAGATTTTTTTCAGGAGTTCTTCCAAAATAATAGAGAGCAAAGAAAAATGGAGAACACCTTTGACAGGGCTTCCGGAGACCAGGGCCTGGTATTGGGCTACTCTTTATGGTGTTATCTCAGGAAAATCACATCAACTATAAATGTCACAGTGTCTTCCTGTGTTTAATGAGGTTATTACAATATATGGACTTTAAGAAACATGTTTAACATGTTTCTGATGATTTAGTCCTTATTGAGCTTTATGTTTGTTTATGAAGACAAACATATCATGCCATAAACATATGTTTACAACCTATTAAGTTCTCTGAGTGAGGATAACAGAGGTTTGTATTTTCTCCCACATTTTATTCTTGCCAACCAAGGCTATGGGAGAGATCAAGGATCTCTTGATCTGTCCAGGAGAGATCAAGATGAATATTCTCAGGGCTCTATGCCCCTTTGCACTCTCAAAAAAAGAGGACACATCCACTTTCTATTTTTTTTACATTTTTAAAAATGTGCTTTTATTGGTGCATTATAGTCTCACATCACAATGGACATCAAGTTGACAGTAACATACATACACACAGCTTTTGGTGTTCCTCCTTCCTTCCCCCCAGTACAGAGTTCTGAGATTGATGTTGGTATATTCTCATATGTACACATGGTAAATAGTAGTAATTTCATTGATGAACTTCATTCTTCCCCTTCCCTTAGATCACTTTCCTGGCTCCACTGAGGCTTCTCCACCATTGTCCGAAGTCCCTTTCGTATCCCCACTACTCCCTAGCTTGTGCATATTAGAGAAAACATATGACCTTCCTCCTACTGTGAATGGCTAATTTCACTTAACATAATGTTCTCCAGGTCCTTCCATTCTCTTATAAATGACATTATTTTGTTCTTCTTTATTGCTGAGTAGAATTTCATTGTGTGTATTAACCACAATTTTGTAATCCATTTGTCTGTTGATGGACACCTAGGTTGGTTCCATAATTTGGCAATTGTGAATTGTACTGCTATGAACATGGGTATGCATATATTACTGTAGTTCTCTGATTTTGGCCCCTTTGGAAAGATACCCAGGAGTGGTATGGCTGGATCATATGGTGGATCCATTCCCAGTTTTCTGAGGACTCTCCACACTGATCTCCATAGTGGTTGAACTAGTTTGCACTCCCACCAACAGTGCAAAATAATTCCTATTTCCTCATCAACATTTATTGTTGTTTGACTTCTTAATAATTGCCATTCTGATTTGGGTTAGATGAAATCTCAGAGTAGTTTTTTTATTTGCATTTCCCTGATTGCTAATGATGTTGAACATTTTTTTATGTATCTATTGGCTATTTGTATCTCTTTTTCGTGAAGTGTCTATTCAATTCAGTTGCCCACTTCTTGATAGGGTTATTTGTTTTTTTAGTGTAAAGTCTTTTAAGTTCTCTTTATATCTTAGATATTAGTCCTCTGTCAGAGGGATAGCTGGCAAAGATTTTCTCCCATTCCATAGATTTTCTCCATAGACTTTTGATGGTTTCCTTTGATGTGCAGAAACTTTTTAGTTTAATGCTATCCCACTTATTAATTCTTGTTTTAGCTTCCTGGGCTTTGGAGGTCCTGTTGAGGAAGTTTCTACCAGTGCCTATGTTGGAGTGTTGAACCTATGACCTCCTCTAGTAATTTCACAGTCTCTGGTCTAATTTTCAGGTCTTAGATCCATCTTGAATTGACTTTTGTGCAGGGTGAGAGGTAAGGATTTAGTTCCATTTTTCTACAGGTAGATAGACAGTTTTCCCAACACTATTTGTTGAAAAGACTGTCCTTCTCCAACATATGTGTCTGGCACCATTGTTAAAAATCAATTGGCTTTAAGTTTGTGGATTCATTTCTGTGTCTTCTATTCTGTTCCATTGGTCTATGGTGTCTGCTTTTGTGCCAATACCATGCTGACTTTATTATTATAGCTCTGTAGTATAATTTTTTTTGCGGTACTGGGGATTGAACCCAGGGGCATTTTACCTCTGAGCTACACTCCCAGTCCTACTTTTTATGCTTTTATTTTGAAACTGGGTCTCATGAAGTTGCAGAGGGCCTCACTAAGTAGCTGAGGCTGGCTGCAAACCCGGATCCTCTGGTCTCCACCTCCCAAGTACTGGGATTACAAGCATGCGCCACCACGCCCAGCTTCTGTAGTATAATTTGAAGTCAGAGATTGTGATGCCTCCTGCATGGTTCTTATTGCTGAGAATTGCTTTGGCTATTCTGGGTCTTTTGTTTCTTCATATGAAATTAATGACTGATTTTTCTAGATTTTTGAAAAAATGATATTGGTATTTTGATAGGGATTGCATTGACTTTGTAGATCACTTTTTACAGAATGGCCATTTTGATAATATTTATTCTGCCTATCCAAGAGCAAGGGAGATCTTTCCATCTTCTAAGATCTTCAATTTCTTTCTTCAGTTCTATAATTTTCATTGTAGAGGTCTTTTACCTCTTTGGTAGGTTTATTCATAGGTATCTGATTGGTTTTGGAGTTACTGTGAATGGAACTGATTTCTGGATTTCTTTCTCAGTGGCTTCATGGTTGGCATATATGAAAGGTACTGATTTTATTAGGTTGATCTTGTATCCTGCTACTTTGCTGAATTTGTTAATCAGTTCTAGTAGACTTTTTGGTTGAGTTTTTTGGGTCTTCTAGATGTATGATCATATCATCTGCAAATAGAGATAATTTTAATTCTTCTTTTTCTATTTGAATTCCTTTGATATCCTTCTCTTGACTTATTGCTCTGACAAGTGTCTCAAGGACTATATTGAAAAGGAGAGGTGATAGGGAGCATCCTTGTCTTATTCCTGATTTTAAGGGGAATTCCTGCAATTTTCCCCCTTTCAATATGATGTTGGCTTTGGGTTTGTTATATATTGACTTAGTGATGTTGAGGTATGTTCCTTCTATTCTCATTTTCTGTAGAGTTCTTAACATGAATGGGTGTTGGATTTTGTCACATGCTTTTTCAGTTTCTATTGAGATGATCATGTGATTCTTGCTTTTAGTTTGGTTTATTTGGTGAATAACATGTATTGTTTTGTGTATGTTGAACCGGCCTTGCTTTCCTGGGATGAAACCAACTTGGTCAAGGTGTACAATTTTCTCGATAGGGCACATCCACTTTCAACATTGAGGCCTCCTGCTCTGTTATTCCTCTGATTCTTGCCTTTGTGAGTCAAGAAAGAGCTTTTGGTTTCTGGTACCAGATCATAATTGGCCTTAACCGATTTCTCTTTTATTCCCTATTTGATTGGTGTATTCATCAGCTTTTCATGGCTATGACAAAATACCTGAGAAAAACAGCTTGAAGGAGGAAATATCTTGGTTATGATTTCAGAGGTTTTAATGCACGGTCAACGGGCTCCATGGCTTTGGCTCTGAGGTGAGGAAGAACTTCATGGCAGAAGGTCATGATGGTGGAAAGCCGCTCATCTCATGGCATCCCAGAAGCAGAGAGGGAGAGAGAGAAAGGAAGGGGTTGCAGACAAGATAATTTCCTGAAGGACATGACCCCAACAATTTGCTCCCTTCCACTTGGTCCCACCTCCTACAGTTTCTATCACCTGCAAGTAGTCCATTCAGCTATGAATCCCTCAATGGGTTAATCCACTGATGAGGTCAGAGCCCTCAGGATCCAATCACTTCCCAAAAGCCCACCTCTGAACACCACTGCAGTGGGGACCAAGCCTTCAACACATGAGTCTTTGAGGGACACTTCATATCCAAACCATAACAATTGGATTCTCTTCCTCTCTGCTTCTAGAGTTTACTTCTGTTAGATTTTATAGTTGGCCACAATTTTGACTGTCATCTTATATAAAACATGGGAATTACTCATCTGCTTTTCCCCATACATGTGTAATTGAAACAAAATAGTGTTGGGTCCAAAGGGTCACTTCTGCAGTGGCCCTGCTGGGCTCAAATCCAAACTGTGTGAGAACAGGAGCTATACAGTCATCCTGTTTATGCTACAATTCTATCCTCTTCAAAACAGGAAAATCTAATTACCTCATAGGCTCTTGAAAGGATTAAAATTGAAAACACCCAGCAAGCTTTCCTGTTTTTTTTTTTCACCAAGGCATGGATTGGGCCTGTTTCTCCAGTTGAAATCTGCATGATCATCTGTCTTTACATTACAAACCCTGCTCTTTTACTACTTTTCCTCATGGATGCCTCCCACACAAATCTTTCATCTACAAATCAAACTCTACTAATGACCTTTTAGGAGATAATGGAATATATTGTAAGTGCCACCTAGTAGTCATTTGAAGTTTGCCCCTACTTGAAATCACTCCCAGTGACACTGTCAACCCACCCTCACTTATTCCCTATTCCTTTATATTCAACTCGAACACAAATAGATCCTACCCCCCAAATACTGTGCACCAAAATGCACGTAAGCGCTCAGCAAGGACAATTGAATACTCATATTAAAGGCACATTCATGGTCAAGGTAAGCAATTTGGATATGCATAAGTAATTCTTCTAAATACACAGAGATGTTCACAAGAAGAATTATGATGAACGCAATTTTCTCCATCTCATTACGGGTATGTTATTGAATGTTGGTCATTGTATTTTCCTTTTCAGTTTTCTATTTAACCCAGATATTCCACTACCATCAGACTCCTGATTCATGCATTCATCCATTAAATATAGCAACACAGTGTGCAGCATTTGAGAAGAGACACTGGGAATTTAAAAGGAGCTTCCATCTTCAGTGGATGATATAATGAGCCATTTGTAGGCCCCCAGGTTCAGCCATCCTCACACCTGTCCTAGCAAGAAGTACACTTTCATCATGATCCTAAAGCATGATCTTCTTTCCCTTCTTTGGATTTACTCTTTATTTTGGAAAACAGTATTATTGACTATAGTCAACCTGCTGTAAAATAGACCTCAAGTCTTATTTCCCTTTCTAACTGAAACTTAGCACCCTTTAATTAAAAACTCCCCATTCTCATTCATGCTCATTTTCTCTCTCCCTCCCTCTCACTCCCCATGTTTCCACCTCCAGATTTTGATTACCATCATCCTACTCTATACTTTTCTTAAATATAAAATTTTTTGCCACTAGGGTTTGAACCCAAAGGCATTCTACCTCTGAGCTACATCTCCAAGCCATATTTTATTTTTTTTTTATTTTGAAAGAGGGTCTCACTAAGTTTCTGAGGATCTTGTTAAGTTGCTGAGGCTGGCCTCGAACTTGTGATCCTCCCATCTCAGCCTCCCAAGTACTGGGATTACAGGTGCCTGCCAACATGTCCAGATACTCTATACTTCTTTGAGTCCAAATTTGTAAGATCCCACATACAACTGATATCATGAAGTATTTGTATTTCTGTGCCTGGCTTAGTTCACTTAGCATTTTCTTGGATAAATGCTAGGGACTGATTGCTGGATTTTAAAGTAAATGTATCTTTAACTGTTCAAGAGAGTACAAAGGTCTTTCAGAGTAACTATACCATTTTACTTGCCCACAGGAAGTGTATGAAAGATGCAGACCTCTCTTCCTCTGCAACCACCTTAACAAGATAAGCAATGGGTCCACTTGCTAAGCCAGAGGTCAATTTCTCACTGCTCATCTGCTATGGACACTGGTTTCAACCAAAAACTCCATAACTTGGGATTATTGCAGTCTCTATGTAGAACGGTGTGGAGATTGCTCAAAAAACTAGGAGTGGAACCACAATATGACCCAGCTATACTACTCATGGGTATCTTTCCAGAGAATTGTGTTCCGAATATTATAGTGATATATGGATAGCCATGTTTATAGCACCACAATTCACAATAGCCAAATCATGGAACTAGCCTAGATGTCCATCAACAGATGAATAAATTATGAAGTTATGGTATATGCACACAATAGAATTGTACTCACCCATAAAGAATAAAATTATGTCAGTTGCACAAAAATGGATGGAACTAGAAAATATTATACTAAGCAAGATTAGCCAGTCTCAGAAAGTGAAGGGCCATATGTGTTCTCTCATATGTGAAAGCTAGAGAGAAATTGGAAAACAAAATAAACTTCATATAATGAGAGGAGATACCATTATAATAATGGAAAGGGACTTGGGGAGGGAAGTGGGGAAATAAAAAGGGAGAGATGATGAAGAAAACAGTTCAACTAATGCTATGTTCATATATGACGTTATCAATACCAATTTCACTAATATGCACATGGAGGGGAAGAGATTAGGGTGGGATCCAGAGGCAATCACACCAAGTGTTGTGTGCATATAAGTCTCTATCACTCTGAATATAATTATGATGTATAATTACAATGTAAAAGTATATTTTAGAAGATTAATCCATCAATAAATATGCTTAAGGCAAGAACAACAACAACAACAAAGCATTGGCAGGATTGTTTCCTTCTGTGGTCTGTCTCCTTGGTGAATAGATGGTGTCTTCTCCATGTGTCTCTCCTCTGTATGTCTGTTTCTTAATGTCCTGTTTTTTATATTAATGTGCTTTTTATTGGTGCATTGTAGTCTCACATCATAATGTAAATCATGTTGACAGTGGCATACATGCACTCAGCATTTGGTGCCCCCCATCTCCTCATTTCCCCCCTTCCCAGTACAGAGTACTGAAGGGAACGTTAGTATATTCACATATGTACACATAGTTGATGGTAGAATTTCCACTAATGAACCTCAGTTTTCCCCCCTCCCTTCCCTTAGTTCACCTCCTAGGCTCCATTTGCAAACCAATGTCCTCTTTTTATGAGGACACCAGTCATATTGGATTATGTTCACCCTAATGGCCTCATATTAACATAATTATTATTTTATAGAACACCATCTCCAGCAGGGTGTGGTGGCACACACCTGTAATCCCAGTACTTGGAAGGCTGAGACAGGAGAATTGCATGTTCAAGGTCAGCATCAGCAAGTACTGAGACTCTCATCAACCTATCAACACCTGTTTAAAAATAAAAAATGAAATAGGGCCAGGGGTGTAGCTTGGAAGTAGAATGCCCCTGAGTTCAATCCCTAGTAACACACATGCGCATGCACACACACACACACACACACACACACACACACACACACAGAACCCCATCTCTAAATACCATAATATTCTGAGGTACTGGAGGTAAGGGCTTCCAGATATGAATATGAAGATAACACAATTTAGTCCATAAAAAGATCTATACAAAATATTTTCAAAGGGAATTGATTGAAGAATGATTCTAAATACTTAAGAGAAATTGTAATTCAGATCATATTTTTAAAATGAGATGTAGCTCAATTTGGCTGCAACATGGAGTACAAGAAGACAAGTCATAGGAGAAAACACTTGAAGATTTTAATATTTACACCAAACTAAAACAGGTAAATAAAAAATTTAATGTATCAGAGGAAGAGGTATGTGTTATATGACTTGACTTTAGGGGAAGTCTGTTGATACACCTGTTAATATGAATAAAATAAAAATAGAAAGATAAGTTCACTATTCAGAGTTAATAATACTAAAAGAAATGGAAAACATAGCAAGTGTTATCCTCTACAAAATGGGATTTGGGGAGACTTTCATCTTGCATTTATTATCTGTCATTTGGAAATAAATCATAAATATGAGTGATTTATTACTAAAGAAAACATGAAAGAAAAATAGGGAAGCCAGGCCATGGTGATTCTTAAGTGACTGACCCTATGATACACTTTATCCTTTAGTTATAAAGCTTCACAAGCAAGCTTACATTGCTTGATGTTGCTGCTGCCTGGGCTTATAGTTGGCTCACAGTTGGCTATTGAAGGCTACAGCACAGCACTTATTTACAGGGAGGTAGACCAGAGAAAGAGGAACAGGAGAGCTGTTATGTGAGTGGAAATTGGGAAACTGCCCAAAAGCATCTCTGTAAAGATCATTTCCCAAGGTGCTCTGGTCTCTTATTTGCCCACAGTGCTTGTGTAGGAATCCACAAAGGTTGGCCAGCATCTTAAAAGCCCATCTTGTTCACCAGGATTTACTCTGTCACCTGCAGGCATCTCCTGATTTAAAGGACAGAGAAGGGTCCTCTGGTATTTTCCAACACCAGAAAGGATCTTTCCTTTCAGCACAAATTTCTCTTCACCTACAGAGAGAAGAATGGAAGAAAGTTAAGGGTATACACCAAGACCTGTCTTATTGCCAAAGTTTCTAAGATTTTTTAGTTTAAGTTTGCATCCTTATGTTTTCACCATGGGATGCTACCTGCAGGGAATTATGGGGCTTTCTTCTAAAAGCTAGGTGCTCACTGTGGGTGTTCTCAATGGGGTCAACCAGACCATTTTCCCTTCTAATCCATCTCTCTGGAATCTCCCCTTATGCCAAACATTGGAATTTGTGGCCTCTTGCATTCATTTAAGAAACAATGTGATATGCAAGCATTTTATCCCAGAGCTCAGCTGCTGTAAATCCAGGTTTCATTGTTTTACTTCCTTTTCAGAGTCATTCTCCTTTGTATATTCGAGAAGGTACCAGAAGGTAAAGGCTACTCCAAACTAAAATAATTGAGGGATATTAGGGATATTTCTTTAGTTGATTCTTTACAAAGATACAGATGATTGAGATAAATTGGCAATGCATAGTAAAGTACCCCAAGGCAAGTAATAGTGAAACACTACAGCCACCCCTACATTTATAGGGACAAAAGAAACAGTTAGTGAAGAGAGAGTATAGTCATAGCTACAGTTGTAATGATAGGAAAAAGATAGCCAGGGAGGTGGAGAAGCACTGCCATTGCCAACTCACCACCTCACAGGCAGAGAATAAGAAGTTCAAAAATCCATCCTCTCAGCTGGGCACAGTGATGCATGTCAGTACTTGCAAGGCTGAGACAGGAAGATTGCAGGTTTGAGGTCAGCCTTAGCAATTTAGTGAGAACCTCAGCAACTTAGCAAGGACGTATTTCAAAATAAAGAGATGGGGGTGTATCTCAGAGGTAGAATGCCCTGGATTCAATCCCCAGTACTAAAAAAAATTCCATCCCCTCTTCTCATGCCCACTAGTTTCCTGGAGGTATCTCCCAGTGGCTCTAAAAAGACATGCTCAAACTGAAGTGCCCTGAGTGGGAATAAGAGAATCTCTAGTTTTCCCCCATATCCTCTTCTAGGCAACTGAGTCTACAGAAGCTGGTCTAAAAGAATCTGTGATGGATACATTCACTTCTGTGTGCCTCTCTGCACCAGTGGAAGAGGGTGCATCTGGTGTATCTTCATTCCACTTAGGAGAGGGGATCTTCAGCCCAAATGAGTCCTGTGTACTCTGAAGCCATGGCTTCATTTGTGAAGTGAGAGGGGGCTTCTGGATTCTGTTATGTCTTCCTCTTTGGTCTCTACTCACATCTTCCCCCCTATTCACTAGCTTCCCATCCCCTCATATCTGGAGTTCATGCCAGATTTTATGGAATCCACAATTTTGATATCCAATTTGGGTTTCATTTGGGAATTACTCCTCTGTTTTTGCACCTATTTCTGTGTAGTCAGTTGTGTGGTGCTGGGTCTGCAGGGCTTTCAAAAAAGTGGACCCTAAGGCAGCAATGCTGGGTTCAACACACACTGTAAGACCCAGTAAAATCATTTACCCTCTCTGAGCTCCAATTTCATCCTCTGTAAAAGAGTAATAATACTAATTTTTACTTCCTAGGTCCTTAGAGGATTCAAAGAGATAATACCCAGTAAACTCTCAATCATCTACTAGTATTTTAATCACCCAGTTTTCAGCTGGTCCTCTTTGTATTGTTAAAATATGCATGAGTATCTCTCATGATATTAGCAAAAATCATTTATTGTGCACTTACTTACTATGTGCCAGCAATAATGCTAAGTGTTTTTTGTTGTGGTGGTGATGGTTGCTGCAATTATTTTGGTTTGGTTAGATTTATACTGGGGATTTTACCCAGGGGAATTCAACCTCTGAGAGAGACCCCTAATCCCATTTTTTGTGGTGCTGGGGATTGATCTAGGGGTGTTCTATCTCCTAGCTACACCCCAGCACTATTTTATTTTTTGAAACAGAGTCTCACTAAGTTGCTAAGGGCCTAACTTGCTGAGGCTGGCTTCAAAACTGCAATCCTCCTATCTCAACCTCCCAAGTACTGGGATTACAGGTATGCACCACCATGACTAGCTCAACCCTATTTTTTTTAATTTTGAAGCAGGGATGCAGGGATTGATTACAAAGGAGGGGTCCTTGTTCTCTCTCTCTTTCTTGCTTCTGGCCTCCATGACATAAGAGCAGAGCATTGCTCTCTTCTTCTCTCCACTTCCTGCTGCCATGCCCTGACCTTCAGACCCTGGCCTCATATGGACTGAACCCAGATCTCCCAAGGAAATTGTGAGCAAATTAATCTTTCAGCCAGGCATGGTGCTTGTAATCCCAGTACTTGGGAGGATTGCAGGTTTGAGGACAGACTCAGCAAATACTGAGACTCATCATCCCAGAGAGACACTGTTTCATAATAAACATAAAATAGGGCTGGAGGTGAAGCTCAGAGGTAGCATGGCCCTGGGTTCAATACTCAGTGCCACACACAAAAAACAAATAAATAAATGAAAATCTTCCTTCCTCTAAGTTGTGTGGTCATTTATTTTGGATTATAGTAGTGAGAATGTTGACAGAGACAGAAATTAGTACCAGAGAAGTGCTGTCACTGCTATATGTAAGTGCGACCATGTGGATTCTGAGTCTTTGGAACTCGTTTGTGAGAGGAAGTTGGAAAGGCCAGAATGTGATTAAAAAGAGAGATGGTAGAGACTGTGCTCAGGAGATTTTGGAGGGCACAGAGAACTCCACAGGGAAATGGAGTAGAGGCCACTCATGTTGCATTCTGGCAAATAACTTATTTGTATTTTGTCCATGTCCTGAAACTTTGTATGAGGCCAAGTTTAAAGATGATGGACTGATAAAACTGATAGAGGAAATCTCAAAACAGCAAGTATCCAAACTGCATTATGGATATTGATGTCTGCATTCAGCGATTTGTACACCAAATTTGGGGAGCAGAAAGCTAAGCACAGAGACTATAGATTTTCAGTTTGGCCAAAAAGGTATGTGTAAAACTGGGACCCAGAGTAATGGTACTATGAAGGACAGTAAGATGGCTGAAAGGAGATCAAATATTTTGCATAGGAACAAAGAAAGGAATGTGGTCGGGGAAGTTCAAGCCAAAGTGTGGAACTTTGGAAACAAGGGCCCAGTGGTGGTGGCTATGATTGAAAAGGTCTAGCAGCCACTGGCATTGTGGCTTCCACATGCTGCTAGCAGAAAAGCTAGAGACCTGTTGTCAGTTCAACTGCAGATCATCAGAGATGAAAGCAAGCAGAGGCTGGCTCCATACTCAAAAGAGACAAAACGGTGTCGGCGACAGCACCTGCAGTGGCGCCACCTTGGTAGGACTTTACTGGCAGCTACCAGCACTGTGGCTTCCACACGAGACCAACGGAGATGCCAGCAACCTGTTGTGAATCCAGCAACTGCAGAATAGCAGCAGTGAAGGCAAGCAGCAACTCACTCCACACCCAACACAGACCGGAACTGTTGCATTGGCAGAAGTGGCAGCGGCACCATCTTGGTCAGATGGTGCCAGAAGCTACTGGCATTGCGGCTTCTGCAGGCCACCAACAAAGAAGCCAGGGACCTGTTGTAAAACCAGCAACTGCAGAGCATCAGTGACAAAAGTGAGCAGCAGTTTGATTCACGCTCAGCAGAAGCCCCAGTGCCCAGAGACCTGATCATAACCTGCAGCAGCAGCTGAGTCCACCCCTCCCCCAGAGATTAA
>PVJS01039894.1:0-18697 GCA_004027185.1 Glis glis | reverse complement strand
CAGTACCACAAAAAAAAAAAAAAAACAGCATACAAACACTGGTAGCATTTCTGTGCTCCAATGATGAACCCATGGGAAAGAAATCAGAAAGCAATTCTGTTCACAATAGTCTGAAAAAAAGAGCCATAGGAGTCCTCGCCTCAGGTGACTAGACTGTGACCTCCACAGAGCTGCCTGGTCAGGAGAGGTGGGGTGATAGCCTGCTGAGCCCTCTCCACTGGGCAGGGGTGATCCCTGGCACTGGGCGCCTCCTCCAGTGGGCGGTGCCATCTTCACATTTACACAAAAGTGCTCAGGTGTCTCAGGTCCTTCTCAGCCTGGGCCCTCCCTAGAGGCAGAGTCTGCGACAAGGATTTGAGCCAGGTGGTTTGCTTTGGCAGGTGACCCAGGAAGCCCTGGGGGAGGGGCAGGGAGACAGGGCAGTCAACTGAAGGCGATCTGCTTTAGTGACAACTGGGGCTCGTTCCTGCTGCAGACCTCAGAAGGCAGCGTGGGGCACACCACAGAACCAGGGCAATCGGACACCCCTGGGCATTAAGTGCCTGCCGCTTGGGGCAGGTGCTCAAGGGAGGAAGTTGTTTCTGTGCATAGAAATTGCCCCTCAGGTATAGGTGAACGTGGGTGGACCAAGAGGCGGTGGTCCACCATGTCTTGTCTTCATCCACGGCTCCCTCGAAGTCTGTCACAGAGACTTGACTTATCTTGGTTTCCCACACTGCCTTCTACCTAGGAGCTCCCTGAGGTCGGGGACTGTTCCATTCAGGGCTGTGTCCCCTGGCCTAGCACAATCCCTGGTTCAGCTCAGAGTCTAGTTAGTACTTGCCCAGTGCACAGACGCTGCCATCTTTTTTGGGTTTCCTCCTCTGTATCTTACTCCCAGTATTCTCCAAAGAGCACACTGCAGATAGGAGGACAGTCGTTTCCCTGTCGCCACTTATTACAAGGTGTGCTGGCAAGGAATTCCACTCAGTGCCACCATATTAGCTAATACCGCCATATTAGTCTTCCCTCTGGAGGCTGAGGTGAGAGGCCACGACTCTCCCTGGGACCCACTCCAGGCAGGAGCAGGCTTTCCTTGAGGCCTCTCGGCCCTCTCCTCACCTCCGCTCTGGGTGATGCTTTTGCCATCATGACGCTTTTAAGGGCTGGCTGTCTCTGGGCTTCCAAAGACGAGCAGACTGAGTGCTGCCCAGATGTCTGGCGGGACCCGGTCCTCGGGCAGGTTCATCCTCCGGCTTTGTCGTGATGTAGAGAGAAGCC
Organism: Glis glis; assembly: GCA_004027185.1. NCBI lineage: Eukaryota > Metazoa > Chordata > Mammalia > Rodentia > Gliridae > Glis > Glis glis. The sequence goes on along the minus strand of PVJS01039894.1, from coordinate 17,437 downwards.
TCTTTCAGCTTGGGATAAACTTAATCCTCTAAGCAGACATTGATCCAAAATTTCCATACAGGCAGGGTTTAGGGGCAGCCATCTGTTGGAAGGGGATTAGGGGACTTGTATTAGAGCCACCTCCGCAAGGCGCGCACCAGCAGCCTGCCATCGCTCAGGCTGTGTTACCTTGGGATGGCTTTATGGAGGGGTTACGACATAGTACAGAGAAGCTAAGGGATGCCGTCCACTGGCACCATCTTTCCTTATGACGCAGACAACCGTTGAGCAGCCCATAGAAGAATCTGGCAGGAAAGCGATGGGGGAGGGGCGGAGCAAAGCCAGAGCAGGGGACCTCCACCCCCAAATTCTCCTGACCCCTGATATTTTGTGTAACCGTGCTTGTTTTGTTAGGAAGAACAACAGTCACTCCTGGGCCCGGGTGCAGATCTGGGGTTTTTGCTGCTGTAATTTCTGATAAATGTGCTGGAGCAGCCCTGTGATCCGGGCTGTTGCTGCCCCAGCTGCTTGGGGCTGCAGAGAGGCCGCCATCTGTCTGGCTGTGAGACTGTGTTTATCACACCGTTAACCCATCTTTGGAGGCTTCGAATTGTATGATTCTCAATAGTTCACTGAATGGAAATAGACATTCTGTCAGAAATTCATTGTCGAAGAGAAACATGGGATATTGGTGATCCACAGACGCAGGAGGTCCACGTGCCCAACTCAAACTAAGACTTCTCCACAGAATAAACGCCACTGGGTTGGAAGTCATGAGCTGAAATCTTTTCTACAGTGCAACTTTTTACCATTCTGTATGGATCAAGAAAAGCTACCGATTATAATTTTTCCAAATAGCTGGGGCATCCCCTGGCAGAACAACTGTCGGCATTAGGGGGTGTCGCCGTCATAACCACTAGACTCCACTTAAGCGCAAGGCTGCATCCTGGATGCGGGCTCATTGCCAGAAACACTCGCCATGGTGCCAAGAAATGTGTTGTTCTTTGTGTCCCTGGGGAAGAGGTATCTCAGGAAGAGGGTCCTGAGGAATTCCCAGAGAGGGAAGACCTCAACTCAGGGCCAGTGATGTCCTTGGTATATGTGACACAAAAGAATCTTGGCACGTGTCAGCAGAGGCACAGAGATTTATTTAGGAAAACAAGGAATTCACATTCAAGGGACAATGTGGGCCATCTCCAGAGTGAGAGACGTGTTTTGGGAATTCTGGCAGCCCTTCTCCTTCTCCTCCTCCTTCTTTTTTTCTTTTTTGGTACTAGGGATTGAACCCAGGAGCATTTTACCTCCAAGCTACACCCTTAGCACTTTACAATTAATTAATTAATTAATTAACTGGTGCTGGGGGTGGAACCCATGGACCTTCTACCTCCGGGCTACACCCCCAGACCTATTTTATTTTTTATTTGGAAACAGGGTCTCGCCAAGTTGCGGAGGGCCTCACTAAGTAGCTGAGGCTGGCCGCGAACCTGCGATCCTCCTGTCTCAGCCTCCCAAGTACTGAGATGACAAGTGTGCGCCACCACGCCTGGCTCCAGCTGTTCTTTTAAAGGAAACTTGGTGAGGGGTGGACATGGGAAGGTGTGGGGACATCAGTCTGGTGGTCTAAAGGCAGCTTATGGCGGCCTGGTCATTCTCAGGATCCTTTAGCTGATATGATCTCCATTATCTGATCAACAAACAATGCTAGAAAGTCCCTTAAATCACAGGTTTCTTAAAATGTCATATCTCTCTTTGCTTAATCTATGTATTGGTGGTTGATGTATAGATTTCCCCCCAAATTTGGGAACTATAAGCCTAGGAGAGAGACTGGCTCAGGGAGTGACAGATAGGTGTGGAAAAGAAGGCAGGACTTTAAATTAGATTTCCTTGTCCTTCCTTTATGTCTCTTTTCTGCCTATTTTTCTATCTTCTCTCCTGCCTCATTGGGAAGGTAAATTCTTGACTGTGGGACAAAGTAGAAGGGAAACAGGTTCTTGCTGCCCAGGTCAGGCTAGCGCAGGGAGTGGCTGAGAGATGAACTTGCGGGGACTCCTGATTCCCTGGCACTCCGCCTTCACAGCAATGACGCGGTGGCACGTGACAAGTTCCTACCTCTGCAGGTAATGCCGACGTGGGAAGGGGATTGTGTTTAAGTCCAGTTTCCAGCATACGCCTTTTGTAAGTGAAGTTGGATTTTTTTCACAGGAGAACTAGAATTTAAAACCCCCAAATAACAGGTACTTATGGGGTTTAAAACAAATGAGTCCCACGAAGGTGAGGGACTGATCCAGTGACAAGCATGGGCTACCCCGTGGTTTATTTATTTTTTATCTTTCTCTAAGCAGCCAACGTGGACGTGTCTGGTTTTGTGTAGCTCCGTCCCCAAAATTGTCAGAGGCTTTTGTGGCCTGGAAACTGGCCATTCCAAGCCATTCTTCCTAAGAGTGTCAGTCTTTTGACTTTTAGTGCTGATGACAACAAAACAGATCATACTGCTTAGGCGTCCCTTTATAAAGTTCTTGCGGTTCAAATATAAGCCCTGCAGTTTTGAATATTCATGGTGTAGATAGTGATGGCAGGAAGCTAGGGCCACTTACAGAACAATTCCAGTTTCAAATCCCTTTGTCTGCATAAACCACAAAAATACCTCAGCCATCCCAATGTTCCAAATGCCGACATATAGACACTAAAGGAAGTCATTTAGCATCGCAATGAACGTATTGCAAACTCACTTCAGATCAGCAATTGTGCTATGGTTATTGTAGAAGATATGCACCCCAGCCCATATTCCTTATTTATTATAGCTGTATTTATTTCATATATTTGTCTTTCAAGCCAAAAATCTCACTGATACAAGGGCCCATCGAATGTTGACTTCAGATTCCATACAAATTGGTGTTAACATGCTAAGGATGACAAAATTTCCAAGTTTGGTTGTACATGGCTCAAATTTAAAAGGATTTGAAATATTATTCAATTATAAAATGCTATATTAGTATAAAAATGAGTGCAAAGGACAGAAGAAAAAGTGCTGTAGGGTAGCTTTGTAGGAGGAATATTATTTGTCTTGAAGAAGAAACGTAGTCAGGTGTGGTGGCACATGCCTATAATCCCAGCAACTAGGGAGGCTGAGGCAGGAGGATTGCAAGTTTGAGGTCAGCCTCAAACTTAGTGAGACCCTATCTCAAAAATGAAAAGGGCTGGAGGTATATAGTTCAGTGTCAGAGCACCTCTGGGTTCAGTCCCCAGTATAAGAAAAAGAAGAAGAAGGGAGGAGGAGGAGGAGGAGTAGATGAAGGAGGAGAAGGAGGAAGAGTGAACCTAGCACAATAATAAGATAAATTTGCTGCTATGTGAAGGCAGACGCCACTTTTTATATTCAACCTACTAGCATTGAGTTAACTGTTGGGCCTATTATTTCAAGCACCACAGGGACGGTATTTGTTAAAGCCGTGCCATCCAATTGCCTCAGTTTCCCAGGCGGTTGCAAGTGGACTGGAGTGTTTCCCTTTCTTTCCACACACGCCATTCCCCTCTGCTCGCTCCTCGTTTTCTCTTGCACACTCTGTCAGCGTCGCCTTCTTGGCTGTGTCTCCCTTCCCCTCAGAATCCTCCATGGTGTCCCGCGGCCTTGCCAAACAGTCCACAGTCCCTGGGCTGGGGAGGTGGAGACGGCCACCCAACGTCCAGTCTTCATTTCTTTCTTTTTTGTTTTTTTTGCGGTACCGGGGATTGAACCCAGGGGCGTTCTACCTCTGCGCTACACCCCCGGCCCTATTTTTTTATATTTTATTTTGAAACCGGGTCTCACGAGGTTGCGGAGGGCCTCACTAAGTAGAGAGAGAGAGACAGAGACAAAGAGAGAGAGACAGAGAGAGAGCTGAGGCTGGCCGTGAACCCGGATCCTCCGGTCTCCGCCTCCCAAAGTACTGGGATTACAAGTGTGCGCCACCACGCCCGGCCCCAGTCTTCATTTCTTAGATGCTGATTTTGTTCCAGGAAGCAATGCCCAGTTACAAGATGACATTTGACAGCTCCCCTTCTAGCCAAGAACGGCCTGTGACATGTCTGAGGAAGTCACGAGGGCTCCCATCGTGAGCTCTTAGGAGCGCCGACTCAGCCAGAGGAAGGTGACCTCTTACTCGGCTCTTTCCTCCTCTGAACTGGGTCCAGAACACAGACATGATGACAGGCACTCTGGCTGCCAACTGTGACCCTGAGCGTGGAGAAGCAGAAGATGGATGGGGTCTGGGTCCCTGAAGCTGCCAGACCGGCCCTGGAGAGCTGACAGCCTGACATTTGTTCCCCGAGAGAGTCAACCCCTAATATATTTAAGCATGGCATTTGGATTTCTGTTATAGCTGCTAGCCCAGTTGCTAATGGATATGGCTGGTATTATGGTCTGGATCTAGAATGTTCCCCAAGCTCATGTGTCGAATGCCTTGTCCCCGGTGCAGAAAGGTCCAGAAGGAGGACACCGGGGGCGTGGCCTTGAGGACTGTGTCTGTCCCTGGCCACTTCCTGTCTCTCTCTGTCTCTCTCTCCACTTCCTGGCTGCCATGAGCCAAGCAGCTTTCTACCATCATGCCCTGCTGCCAGGATATTTCTGCTCCCCGTTTTTTTTTTTTTTTTTTTGGTGCTGGGGATTGAACCCAGGGGCATTCTACCTCTGAGCTACACCCCCAGCCCTATTTTATTCTTTATTTTTATTTATTTATTTATTTATTTATTTATTTATTTATTTATTGCAGTACTGGGGATTGAACTCAGGGGCATTCTACCTCCGGGCTACACCCCCAGCTCTATTTTTTATTCTTTATTTTGAAATAGGGTCTCACTAAGTTGCGGAGAGCCTCACTAAGTAGCTGATGTTGGCCGCAAACCCGGAGCCTCCGGCCTCAGCCTCCCAAATACTGGGATTACAAGTGTGTGCCACCACCCCCAGCTTTATTCTTTATTTTGAAACAGGGTCTCACTAGGTTGCTGAGAGCCTTGCTAAGTTGCTGTGGCTGGCCGTGAACCCAGATCTTCCTGTCTCAGCCTCCCAAGTACTGGTATGACAAGTGTACGCCACCGTGCCTGGCTTGATGTTTCTGCCTTGAAGCAGGTTGACCATGGGCTAAACCTCTGACACTGTGAGCCAAAAGAAAATTTTTCTCCTCTAAGTTGTTCTTGCCAGGTATTTTGGTCACAAATGTTGGAGGAGGAGGTATTTTGGTTACAAATGTTGGCATTGAAGGATCTCCTCCTCCTCCTCCTCCTCTTCCTCCTCCCTTGTGCCTGGGGATTGAACCCAGGGGCATTCTATCTCTGAGTAACACCCCCAACTCTTTATTTATTTATTTTATTTTGAAACAGCGTCTTGCTAAGTTGCAGAGGGACTTGCTAAGCTGCTGAGGCTGGCCTCGAACCTGTGATCCTCCTGTCTTAGCCTCCCAAGTACTGGGATTACAGGTATGTGCCACCATGCCTGGCTATCTTGGGCTCCTTTTTTTCCTACATCGCCTGAATCTCTGTGCACTGGGAGAACTTCCCCTCACCACTGTCAGGAGCACTCTAACGGGGACTGGAGGACACTGGCCACCAATTCCATCTTGCACTCCCAACCCACTTGTCCATAAGCCAAGCGCAGCTCCTCCTCCTCTGCCCGCTGGCTGTAGGGGCGCTCCTGTGTGTCCTCCATATGTGTGAGCTGAGTGAGGGACGCTGGCACTATGGTGACGAATGACAAGAGACTACAGGCCGCAGCTCCATCGCCAAACCAGCCCTGTCCTCCTGTAGCTTCCTCCACAGGGTCAAGTGCGACTTAGCCCTGCCCTGGTTCTGGAGGCAGGGCAGGGCCAGGACACTTCCGGGTCAGGGGGCGTGTGTCTGGCAAGGCAGAGCCAGGAGTTCTGGAGCTGGGGTGTCTCATTAGCATCATCTGGCACGAGGCCAGGGGAGCGGCCCCCCAGCCTCCGTGCTGTGCAGACCCCAGACGTGAGCTGCCCCTCAGATGCGAGCCTTGGGCAGCGTAGCTCCTTTCGGTTGGGTTCGATTCCCAGGAAGTCCTCAGCTGTGAGCTGGGGCAGAGGCTCTCCATAGCCAGGTGGTGGCATTCCACTCAACCACCAAGAATAGAGAGCTGGGTGCAGTGGCGCACGCCTGTGATCCCAGTACTTGGGAGGCTGAGACAGGAGGATTGCATGTGTGAGGCCAGTCTCAGTGACTTAGTGAGACCCTCAGCAACTCAGCAAGACCCTGTTTCAAAATAAAAAATGGCTGGTGGTGTAGCTTGGAGGTAGAACACCCCTGGGTTCAAACCCCAGTACCAAAGAAGAAAAGGGGTTGTAGAGGATTGCATAGGCCTCCAGAAAGAAAGAGGCCAGTTGAAAAAAAGAAAATAAAATTAGAAAACAATGCTTATTTTCTTAAAAAAAATCCTTTCGTAAATGTTTGCTAAAATCATTGATTATTTAGATATGCTTGGGTTGAGGGATCACTTCAGAGAGTAATACGAGTTGAGCTCTTAATGATACTGTCTGGCTCCATCCAAACACCCTGCTTCACTCGGTGGACTCCTTTGGTGGAAGTGTTTGGATCGTCTTGTGTAACCATCACCTCCTTACGCCCCCAACTTTCCCTCCAAGAAGAGAAAAACCCAACATGACCTGGGTCTGAGGAACACGTGGGGCTCTGCGCTCCCTGCCCGCTTCAACCTCTTACCCCCATCATTTATAAATGACTCCCGTTTTGGGCAAAGCCTGGAGGGAGGAGGTGTTGGGGAGAAGCCCTGGGGAAGGGGGTCCCACTGCGGCTTAGGAAATTTGACGTGGTCTGCGGGTTTCAGGCTGGGCAGGCTCCTCTCTACCGCCCTCTGCTGGACAACAGCTAGAACTGTTTATGAAAGACGGAATGAGTATTTCTCAGTTTTTGTTTTTTTTCTACTGGGGAATTCAGGGTGCTCTTTCTAAAGCCCAGGGCCCTCCCCAAAAGAGGAGCCACAGGCTGTCAGGAGACATTCTGGAACAAAGGAAGAGAAGTCTGGCGTGAGTCTGGTCTCAGGAAGAGCCCAAGAGAGACCCTGTCAGGCACTGTCCAGGCGGGACACACACTGAAGACCAAGGAACACCAGGTGTGCAGCTCTGCCTGGAGGGTGATGTCAGCCACCAGTGACAGGAGCGCAGCTCCTCATGTCACGTGGGGTCCCGCCTCTGTTCCCATCTTGCTTCGGGGGTGCTGAAGAAATTTATTTTCTTCTTCGTCTTTTTTTTTTTTTTGTACTAGGGATGGAACCCAAGGGCGCTCTCCTTCTGAGCCACACCCCCAACCCTTTTTATAATTTTTTTTTTGGTTCTGGGGATTGAACTCAGAGGCATTCTACCTCCGAGCTACACCCCCAGCCCAATTTTATTTTTATTTTGAAACAGGGTCTCACTAGGTTAAAGAGAGTCTCACTACTTGCTGAAGCTGTCCTCAAACCTGCGATCCTATCTCGGTCTCCCAAGTACTGGGATCACAAGCGTGTGCCACCGCGCCCGGCTCTTATTTTTTATTTTGAAACAGGGTCTCGCTAAGTCACCTCCCGCTGACCTCCAATCTGTGATCCTCACTCAGTATAACGCACATGGAACTTTCTGCCCAGAACAAAACGTCCCCACATTAAAGCACCGAAGACTCTCTGTGGCCTCCCCTCGTCTGCCCCGCATGAAACCAGACTTTCTTGAGGGGGAGACATTTGGTTGGAGCTCAGGACTTGGTTTTTCAATGGATGAATGAATGGATAGACAAACAACATATTCGCTCTCTCTGCTCATTGTACCTTTTTAAAGCATTTTAAGTCTACTGTAAGTGCAGAAATGTAACGGGATCATATCACTGGGGAGCTTGATGACGTTTCTCTAATTACCCTCACCTTCACCAACAACAGCTGGATCCAGAAAGAGGACATTTGCAGATGGTGTCCTCATGCCTCAGTCACTACCCGCCCTGAAGGTGGCGCTGTCCTGCCTCTAACAGGATGGGTTTGTTTGTCCTTCATATAGACAGAATTACATGTTTGGTACATGCCTGAATCCCAGTACTTGGGAGGCTGAGACAGGAGGATTGCAGATTTGAGACCAGCCTCAGCAATCTAGTGAAACCCTCAGAAACCTAACAAGACCCTGTTTCAAACAAAACAAAACAAAACAAAACAAAACAAAACAAAACAAAGCAAAGCAAAACAAAACAAAACACAACACAACACAACACAAAACAACACAAAACAAAACAAAACAAAACAAAACAAAACAACCAAGCTGGGCATGGTGGTGCATGCCTGTAATCCTAGTACTTGGGAGGCTGAGATAGAAGGATCGAAGGTTCGCGGCCAGCCTCAGCAACTTAGTGAGACCCTGTTTCAAAATAAAGAATAAAAATAGGGCTGGGGGTGTAGCTCAGAGGAGGAATGTCCCGGGGTTCAATCCCCAATAATACACACACACACACACACACACACACACACAGTAATAAAATAGAATAAAAAGTAGAATGTCTCTGCTCTGGGTTCAATCCCTATTACCAAAAAAAATAATAATAAATAAAAGTCACACACCATGTTCTGTGTGTCTTGCTCACTCCCCACAGGTGTATGAAGCGCCATATTACCGCAGGCAGTTACGCCTCATCATTTTGTTGTGGTATCATTCATTATTACTGAGGAATAATGTCTTATCGAATCAACACGCCATAACTTAGTTTGGGTCCTAGGCTTATGCACATGATTGGGAGATGAAGGAAACTGGTCTGTGGACACGGAAGTAAGCGGAGGAGAGGAGGCAGCCATAACGAGTGCTCTCAGGTAGATGAATACTGCGAGCAACGGGGCTCCGTCCTGGAGGACGAAGTGGACAGCGTCGGAGGGACTCGGGGTCCTGCGGTCATTGCGGTGGGGACTGGCACAGAGGCTCTGGGGAGCAGAAAGCTCTTAGGCAGCTGGGACCCAGGCAGGGAAGGCTGGGCCGAAGGTACCAGGCCGGCGCTGTCGGAATCTGCCACAGACCAGGGAGCCGGAGTCTACGCCGACGCTTCAGCACTCAGCAAAGAACATTCTGGACCGGCTGCCATCCCTGTAAGAACACTGTCGTCCTCCTCCACCCAGCGACCTCTGTCCTTTCTCCCCCTTTCCTGTGCAGAGTTCTGCTTGCAGTCCCAGTGGAGCACGGGCAGGCTGTGGCCTGAGCGAGGCCGGTCTCAGCCCGTCCTCAGGGGCAGAGAAGGCCGGGGACTGGCTGATCTGGTTGGGCCTCCGCTGCCCCGTCCATTGGTTCTTGCGTCTGGATCCTGGAGCCGTTTTCACTCAGTAGTTAAGGAGTGCCTCGGGTTCTACAGACGGCCCCACAGTCTTCTAGAAAAGTCCTTTTGTTCAGTGTGTAATTCCAGGTTCTCTGAGCAAAGGATGCTAAGATGGAATGAGAGTTCTAAGAAATTTATTGGAAAAATAGGGAGGGAACTGGGGGCTGGCAAACCCCTCAGTCGACGGGCATGCCTGACTCCTGGGGGGAGGAGGGAACTAGGGAGGGAAGGAAGGAAGGAAGAAAGGAAGGAAGGAAGGAAGGAAGGAAGGAAGGAAGGAAGGAAAAATGTATGTGCTATAATTATCAAATAGCTTCTGGAGTTTTTACGGGGAGTCCTTAAGCCAAGTTGCAGAGGCTGGCCTCAAACCTGCAATCCTCCTGTCTCAGCCTCCCAAGGACTGGGGTTACAGGTGTGTGCCTGGGCCTCCAGGAGCTGCCCTGCCGTCACAGGGCTGCTGCCTTCAGTCATTGGTTGAGAGCAGCCTGTGAGAAGCGTGGCCTCAGGGCACAAGGTCCCAGCATCTCAGTCAACCACATCCCCAAAGCCAGGCATCTGACAGGCGGGTACCCAGCCGCCACATGGCCTAGGTTAGCAGGAGAGCAGCCAGGCGGCCCTGGCTGTCACACTGTCCCACTGCCTTCCCCTCCGCGCTGTCTCCTGTTGACATATGCATGGATTTCAGCACAAGCTGCCTCTCTCCTGGAGCTACTTGGGGGTGCAGAGTGTCACATCCGCTGGTCACACTCTGCTCCTCGCCACGAACCCATCAAACCATTAGAGACTCATTTCACTCCCTGACACAGGTCACACGCGCATTTGTAAGTACTCCTTGGTAGTGCTGGCTTTATGCTTTGGTAGGACCAATATTATCCGTCGACTCCACCCCATCTTCTGCCTTGGGACGGCCTTGGGGCCTGTCTGGGTGGCCGTTTTCTCGTCTGTAAAACCTCTCTTGCAGCGTGGTGGTGAGACCTTAGTAAGAGGATGCTTGTCCAGTTCTCCGTGCTCAGTCGATGCCCCATTCCTAGTCCTTCTCTTTCTCTCCTTCCCATCTCTGCACCCCGGCCTCTCTCTCTCAGTTGCCAAATCTTGTTTTTCTCCTAACAGTGAGCTTTACTGAGGCTTGGGAATCAAGGCGGAAGGAGAGATGGTGAGGGAGTGTTGCAGACTAAGCTCTGTCCTGTTCATCAGGAGTGAGGCCCGGCCATCAGCAACTACATTGACATGCTGTTTCATGCTGAACAGGTGCCGGCTGCTGTCATGACAGAAGACAGTCCCCAGCCGGGTCTGGTTCCCCAGGGAGCTGAACCCTAGAAGTCCTGATCTGATGAGTACGTATTGTATTCATGTATTGAAATATCACCCCATACCCCAGGAATATGTACAAGTATTATGTGCTAATCAAAAAATGTTCTTTAATGTTTAAGGAGATAGGAATGACCCTGATTTGATCATTACACACTGTATAGATGTACCACATTGCCACTCTTTCCCATAAAGTTGTATAAATAAAATAATAATAACGAGAGAGGTCCACTGAAGAGCTGTGGCCCGCTGGTGGGAGGTCTGGAAACTGCCGTATGTACGGGCATGCAGTCAATATTTGGTGACTGAGAGGGAGTGGGAGGGAGGCCGGGGAAAGTGAACCTCTGAGTCACCTCTGCCTGGAGCCCAAGATGGCGTTCAGCTCACCTGGGAGGCCGGGATGGTGCTCAGCTACCTGGGGAGGCCGGGATGGCGTTCAGCTCACCCGGGGAGGCTGGGATGGTGCTCAGCTCACCCGGGGAGGCTGGGATGGTGTGCAGCTTACCTGGGGATCCCAGGATGGCATTCAGCCCACCTGGGGAGGCCGGGATGGTGTTCAGCTCACCCGTGGAGGCCGGGATGGCGCTCAGCTCACCTGGGGGGACCAGGATGGCATTCAGCCCACCTGGGGAGGCCGGGATGGTGTTCAGCTCACCCGGGGAGGCCGGAATGGCGCTCAGCTCACCTGGGGGGATCGGGATGGCGTCCAGATCACCCAGGGAGGCCGGCATGGCATTCAGCTCACCCGGGGAGGCTGGGATGGCATTCAGCTCACCCAGGGAGGCTGGATGGCACTCAGCTCACCCAGGGAGGCCAGGATGGTTTGCAGCTCATGTGAGGATCCCAGGATGGCATTCAGCTCACCTGGGAAGGCGGGGATGGCATTCAGCTCACCTGGAATGCAGGCTTGATGTTAAGGGTCCCTTCAGTGCACCCTCACCCATCGCATCTTCCTGGCTCCCCTCCCTCCAGTGCCTGCTCTTGGAACCTCTGGGGGTCCACCTCCTGTTTTGCACCATCTTTGTTTGACATTAGCAGACTCATGCTTTCTAAGCAGCCCATGTCTCTCTTGCTGAAAAGTCCAAGTGTGGCCGGGTGTGGTGGCGCACACTTGTAATCTCAGTACTTGGGGAGGCGGAGACAGGAGGATCTGGGTTCGTGGCCAGCCTCAGCTACTTAGTGAGGCCCTCCGCAACTTCGTTCGTGAGACCTGGTTTCAAAATAAAGTATAAAAGATAGGGCTGGGTGGGAGGCGGAGACCGGAGGATCCGGGTTCACGGCCAGCCTCAGGGCTCTCTCTCTCTCTCTCTCTCTCTCTCTTCTCTCTCTCTCTCTCTCTACCTAGTGAGGCCCTCCGCAACTTCGTGAGACCCGGTTTAAAAATAAAGTATAAAAAAAATAGGGCCGGGAGTGTAGCGCGGAGGTAGAACGCCCCTGCGTTCAATCCCCAGTACCGCAAAAAAAAAAAGTCCAAGTGCCCCCACCCCTACCACCCCAAGCAATGGGCAGGGACCAGATGCTTTTCAAAAGTTGTCACAGGTAGTTTTATGAGGACCTCCAGGCGACCCAAACTGTTGGATTTTCAAGAAGTTTGCTTATGAGAAAAGTTGCAGGAAGTTTAGGTCCCATTCCTGAATGAGCCGTGGGAAAGGTAGGGGTGAGAGTCAACACTGAGTTGTTTTTCTACAAAGGGACATGGTTTAGCCAGGTGTGGTGGTGCACGCCTGTAATCCCAGTACTTGGGAGGTTGAGACAGGGGGTCGCGGGGTGGAGGCCAGCCTCACCGATGTAGCAAGACTCTCAGTAATGTGGTGAGACCCTGTTCCAAACCAAAAAATAAAAAAGGGAGTTGGGAGTATAGCTCAGAATGCCCCTGGCTTCAATCCCCGGTACAGAAAAAAAAAAAAAAAAAAAAAAAGAAGAAGAAGAACTCTATCCCTGAAGTTGTGAAGAAGGAAAAGAAGGTTCGTGATCTAGTTCTGCTGTTATATCTCAAACTGTGCAAGTTACGGCCACCAGGGGGGACAAGTGCGTGGCTAAGATGGAAAAGGCATTAAATCATCAGGTTCTGTGCCATCTGAGGCTTCAGGTGTCCACTGGGGGTCTTGGGGCATGCCCTCCACAAGTCAAGGGGAACTAATGCCCATTTTTAAGAACTGATATATTTTGGATAATCCTGTATTCTATCAGTCCAGCATCTCAGGGGAAAACCTATTAGCTACATTTTACAGGCGAAGAAATTGGGGCTCAGAAAGGTAAGCATGCGAGGTCCCAGGGCCAGGTACTTTATCTAAACCACAAGGTTCTTTTTTAATATTTATTTATTTATTTATTTATTTTGCAGTACTGGGGATTGAACCCAGGGGCATTCTACCTCCGAGCTACACCCCCAGCCCTATTTTTTATTCTTTATTTTGAAACAGGTCTCACTAAGTTGTGGAGGGCCTCACTAAGTAGCTGCGGCTGGCCTCGAACCTGCGATCCTCCTGTCTCAGCCTCCTAAGTGCTGGGATTGCAAGCGTGTGCCACCACGCCCAGCTAAACCACAAGAGTCTGACCCAAAGCCCAGGGCCTATTTGCTCCACCATGCTCCCGCCCCACAAACTGAAGCCCCTGAGAAGGGAGAGGACAGAGGGCTCCCGGCCCTTTCGGGTTACCATCCACAGGCACATTCTTGGCTCCTCCCCTCTTAGAGCTTAGGGTATGGAGAGGGGTTCTCAGTGGGGAGCCATTCTGCCTTCCCCATGGGGACGTTTGCCGTCGGTTGTCACAGCTGGGGAGGGCGTGCTCTTGGCATGTAGTGGGGAGGGCCAGGGATGTGGCTATGCTCAGGACAGCCTCCACAATGCAGAATTATCTGGCCCCAGGTGTCACTCCTGCTGAGACTGAGGAACTCTGGTGTAGAGACAGGTGACCATCCAATGACTGCAAAATTACATGTGAGGAGAGCAATAATAGCAACAATGATGGCTGCCACACGTCCGGTGACCGGCACGTGCCAGGGACTGAGCTGAGTGTGTGTACGAGTCAGGCTCCTGCAGGGCAGCAGAGCCACGATGGTGCCAGGAGGTGGGGGCTGATGATGGGGGAGCCAGGGACGCGCAGGGCAGCGAGGGAGGAGGAGCAGAGCGGTGCGGGCCAGTCACTCGGAGCCCTGGCCGGCAAATCAGGGCGTAGGAGGAGCGAGCCCGTCTCCTGCTGAGGTTCGGCTGCTGGAGGGAGCTTATGGGGTCCCTGGGGGAGCCACGGTCTCTGGGCAAGTCTCCCCCACTGGGCTGGGGCCAAGCCTGGGCAGTTGCGGGTCAGCAGGGCGGGTTGGCAGGAGAACAGGCTGGACACTGGGCTGTGCACCTCTGCCCCTTCCCATCGGCACGTCCAACAGTTGTGACTGTCGCCTCCCGGTGCCCTCCAGGGGTCTCAGGCCACCTGTAACCTGCAGCCATTCAGGGAAGGTGTTCTAGTTAGAGAGTGGCCCCTTGAAGAGCTCATAAATCGGTGTTTGGAGCTGATGTGATTGAGTCATGAGGGTTGTAATCCCAGCAGTGAATAAATCCACTGTAATGGATTGATCTGGGTGGTGGCCTAGGCCAGGAGGGTGTGGCTGGAGGAGGTGGGTCCCTGGGGGTGCGGCCTTGGGAATTATATGTTTCCTCCTTCCCCTGATCTTTCTCTTGCTTCCGGCCTCCATGATGTGAGGAACAGCCCATGTGCTCTCCCTCTCTCCGCTTCCCGCCGCCGCCATGCTCTGAGAGCGGCAGTCCCCGGCCTCACATGGACTGAACCCCAAACTCCTCTAGGTTACACGGTCAAGTGTTTGGATTACGGCTGTGGGAATGCTGACTGGAACAGAAGGGACGTGGGGAATGGCGTTTCTGGCTTTGCCAAGTCGACAGGCACCATCTCGCCCGCTGCTGAACACCGATGACGAGAAACAGCCACGCTAAGGACAGAGATGGCACAGGACCAGGGGCCTCGGCCCACGCGGGGCCCAGCACAGGACGGCGTTGAGCGGGAGTGCGCTGGTGGGGCAGCACCCAGGTAAGAAGGTCAGTGCCGGCAGCATAGGGAAGGGTCCGGCATGTTCCATGCAGGACCTGACAGAAAACAGCGAGCCCGGGAACGGGGGTGGGAGAGAAGGTCTGCGAGGCGCAGTACAGGCGGGCCTGGAAAGATACCCAACTGTTCAAGCTCGGATTTGAAAGTCAAAAGGATGCTGGGGAGACCCGAGTAGACGGAGGGGCCAGCATGAGGCAGGGAGAGGAGTCACGAGTCGCAGCACCGCTCAGAGAGGAGGCCGAGGTGCGGCTCGGTCCAGCGACTGGCGGGGTCCTGAGGGGGAGGAGTGGATAGAATTGAAGATGCTCTAAAACACTAGAATCAACACGGCTGGTGACTTGGAGCTGGGTGTGGGCACAGGGAGACTTCTGTACCAGGATGACTCCCGGCTCCAGAGGAGGTAAAGACCATCCGGAGATGGTCTGGGCGCCGCTGCCCTGCGGGAACATGAGCGGTGCAGGAACTCCACCTGGTTCCTGGCACATGCTGGGCACTGGACGCATGGCGGCCATCGTTGTTACTATCATCGATATCATCACATTTAGTTTTGCCAAGGATGGGGAAGACAATCATGAATTCCAGTTTTGGTCATTTCAGATTTGTGGGGCCTTTGAAGTATTCCAGGGGGGCCATCAAATCCGCAGCTGGTTCCGTGGGTGTGGCGGGCACAGGGTGGGCTGGAGTCGAGATGCACCTTTGCATCCGTGGACCCCGGGATGTAGCTCAGTGGTAGAGCATGTTCCTAGCATGAGGCCCTGGGTTTGACCCCCAGCATCGCAGAAAAAGAAAAAAGGGATTGTTTTTGCTTCCATGTTTGCATTTGTTACTGGAGGTGGCAACTTCAGCGGAGGTTGGGGTGAGATTCTCCACATGTGGTCTCAGGACCAGCAGCCGCAGCATCACCTGGAAATGTGTTTGAGATGCAGAATCTCTGGCCCCATCCCAGGCTGACTGCGTCAGAAACACTGGACGAGGCCAGCAGACTTTTAGCATTTCCCCCTGGGACATCCAAGTGCACAGGAAGGATGCACAGAAAGGGTAGAAAATCACCGTCCTTGGATCCTGGATCTCAAAGTGTGTGTGTGTGTGTGTGTGTGTGTGTGTGTGTGTGTGTGTTTTACTGGAAATTGAACCCAAGAGAATTCTATCTTTGAGCCACACCCCCAGCCCTATTTTCATGTGGGGTCTTATTAGGTTGCTGAGAGCCTCTATAAGTTGCTGAGACTGGCCTCGACCCTGCAATCCTCTTGTGTCAGCCTCCAAAGTACTGAGATTACAGGTGTGTCCCACCACGCCCGGCTGGATCTCAAAACTTTTATTCACACTAGAATTACCTGGAAAACTTTTCAAATCCCAGTGCCCATTCTGAACCATTACATCAGAACCGCAGGCCGGGATCTAGGTCAGGTGATCAACTGTTCCCGTTTGTTGAGGACTGAGACTTGCCCAGTTTTAGCACTTGCAGCTCTCACATCCCTGAACTCTCCATCCCTGACCTGAACACTTTCCATCCATTAGAAACTTTGAAACCCCTCCAGGTGATTTTATCTGGGCAGCCAGGTTTGTGAACCAATGACCCTGCCTGGTTAGTTCATCCTGGTTGGATATAAGTCTCACCTGAGGAGCTTTAAAAACTTGTTGATTAACCGGGTGTGGTGGTGCACGCTTGTAATCCCAGTACTTGGGAGGCTGAGACAGGAGGATCGCAGGTTTGTGGCCAGCCTCAGGTACTTTGTGAGGCCCTCCACAACTTAGTGAGACCTGGTTTCAAAATAAAGAATAAAAAATAGTGCTGGGGGTGTAGCTCAGAGGTAGAATGCCCCTGGGTTCAATCCCCAGTACTGCAAAAAAAAAAAAAAAACCCAAAACAAAAGACCTTATTGATATATCCACATCCCTTGGTCAGAGATTCTGACTTGCTTGGGGTGAGGCCGGGTAGACAATAAAAGGCCCGGGCAATTCTGATTGCAGACAGGGCTCTGAGCTTGGACGGAGGGAGAGTATCAAGTGGCGAGACGGTTCACCAGACTATGATCAGGGTGAGGAGGAAGAGCGGCGAGAGAAATCCAAGCTGGGCCTCCGCAGCGCGGGGAGAGGCTGCTGGCCAGCGAGGCCGGGAGGCTGGTGGACCATGAACCGGATCCTGCTGCTGAGGGTGGAAGAGAAGGCAGCAGGCTGAGAGCCCGAGCAGCTCTCCGTGGCAGGGAAGAGATGAAGAGGGAGAGGACGCCTGTCCCTGGGGAAGGAGTCATTGCTTTGCACCTATTTTCTGCTGTTTTTCGTTTTTGAGAAGATTTTTTCACTAGCGCATATCTTTTGAAAAGATTTCTTTATTACATATTGATGAGGTTCCCTGGGATACTTCCATATATGCAGAATGGGCTCTGCTCAAATTCAACCTCCTTCCCTCCTTTCTTTTGTGCTGGCCATGCATTTCTTTTATCCTCAGGGGAGAAAAGTTTTTAAAAAGGCCCTCTTGGTACACTGGATTTCAGCTATGTCACTCCCTCGGCTTAGGAGCGGAGGGTGCGGTAACAGCCCCAGCTGCTTGGCACCCGCCACCAGTCCAGACTCACGCACTGCTCCAAAGCCAGTGTACCCTGAGAGCGAGTCCAGCGTCCTGGAGCTTTGCACTGTCCCCTGTGCCCCGCTGCCCCCAGGAGCTGTGACTGGGGACCACGGGAGGTGGCCACTGCGCCCCGCTGCCCCTGGAGCTGTGACTGGGGACCACAGGACGTGACCACTGCACCCCGCTGCCCCGAGGAGCTGTGACTGGGGACCA
>PVJS01039893.1:0-18695 GCA_004027185.1 Glis glis | reverse complement strand
TTTTTTGCGGTACCGGGGTTGAACGCAGGGGCGTTCTACCTCTGCGCTACGCCCCCAGCCCAATTTTTTATACTTTATTTTGAAACCGGGTCTCATGAAGTTGCGGAGGGCCTCACTAAGGAGAGAGAGAGAGAGAGAGAGAGAGAGAGAGAGAGAGAGGGAGAGAGAGAGAAAGAGAGAGAGAGAGAGAGAGAGGGAGAGGGAGGGAGAGAGAGAGCGAGAGAGCTGAGGCTGGCCGCGAACCGGGATCCTCCGGTCTCCGCCTCCCAAAGTACTGGGATTACAAGCGTGCACCACCACACTATAATTTTTCATAGTTGTGTTTGGTTTAGTCCACCCGGCTTTTTTTTTTTTTTTGATGGCACTGGGGATTGAACCCAGCGGTGTTCTACCTCCAAGCTACACCCCAGCGCTTTTATTCTTTTGTTTTGTTTTGAGACAGGGTCTTTCTAGGTGGCTGCGAGTCTCACAACATCACTAAGGCTGTCCTCGAACCTGCAATCCTCTTGTCTCAGCCTCCCAAGTACTGGGATTACGGGCCTGTGCCACAACATGTGGCTAACACAGAGCATCTTGAAGTATATGGCTTAAAGGATTAATACTAATGTTTACAACTTAATGGATCTATAATTAATGTAAAAATGAGTCAGTATTCACTAGGAATTCTTTAAAATGTTCCACATGAGGCTCAAATCTGGGTTCAAACAGATGCCAAAATATGCACCATTTCCTAATTAGAAATAACATCAATCAGCCTGTGAACATCATTCTTGTAGCTGATGAAGACCATTTGCTGATAGGTGTTCTAAACACTGGCATATTGAGTAATTGGTGCATGTATTTGCCTTCATCGCACATGATTCTAGACCATTTTCCCTACATCTGCTTATTCTTTTTTCAATTTATATCATGATTTATGATGTATACTAAGAAGGTTATCTACTTTGCAAGCCATCTCAGCATTCCCCTGTTCCTCTGCAGCCTGGCAGCCTCCTTCCTCTGCTTGCCAGAGGCAAGGTATGCTAGGAAGACAGGTTCATTTAGATGGTTAGCTTTGCAAAGATAAATTTTCTGCCTGAAAAATGCATCTTGCTTCCAAACCAAAAGGAGTTTTTGTATTATCTGCACAGGATTGTTCATGTTGCCATTCATTATTAGGAGAATACAGACTTGACTATGACTTGTTTCATTCAGATTTTAGAAAGCTTAAAAAAGTAATTATTGGAGATGTCAGATGGTAACAAAAATGTAGATTTTTAAAAGGAAAACAAGTGTGAGTACTCTAGTCTTAAACAACAAAAAGTGTTAAATCATGGAAATCATAATTAATGATTTTTATTATATAATGAAATATGCTTATAGGAGATACAGAAAACTCAGATTAGCATAGAGTAAATAAAAATTACTTTTAATGTCATAGCTGAAGTTTATAATTTCAAATATTGTAGGATTATCTTATTTTGTTTGTAGTGTTTATATATAATTTAAAATTGTGATTATACTATGCATACAATTTTGTTTTTCATTGAAGTGTCAACATCCGATCATATTAAATATTCTTCTAAACCATGAATATTCATTGCTGTATGATAATCTATCATGAGTTCGTACCATTATTTAACAATCCCTTACCGATATTTCCAAGAAGGAGAAAGAGCATATGAACTTTTCTATATCTCAGTCTGAGAAATGTTTTGCATAATTATGTGGGGTAGAAGTTTGGTGATATATTAATATTTGGTACCCGTTTAGTTCTAATTCTTTATAATATGTAGTATCAAAATAACTATTGTTATTTTGTGCAATTCCTTTGGTTAAGCATAATTTTATGATACACTAGGAATTGCTCCAAGCACTTTCATACATACCAATTTTACTCTGGAATTGGTATTTAGTATTTTTCCTTATACACACACACACACACACCACTTCCTGAGGGAGGCATGGTACTAGTTAAGCAATGGGTTAAATGTTTATGTTGTTTATTTTTCTGTTTATTGTTTTATTTTTAGTCCTTTTAAAAAGGAAGAGGATTCTGTCTTTGGAAGATAGTCAAACACATTTTTGCCTATATTAGATGCAGATTTTGGACATCTTAATATGTATGTCTTACTTTATGAAAGCCTACTTGAGTAGTATTCCTGTGACAGTGTAAATATAGTTAAATACAGTAGAATCTTGTTATTTCTGGTAGTTATACTTTTTCTTTCTTTCTCTTTTCTTGTGGTACTGGAAATTGAACACAGGGACATTCGACTTCTGAGCTACACCTCCAACACTATTTTTATTTTGAAACAGGGTATTGCTATATTGCTGAGGCTGGCCTTAAACCTGCAATCTTCCTATCCCAGCCTCCCAAGTACTGGGATTACAGGTGTGCGCCACCACACCCGGCTCAGTAGTTATGTTTTCTAAAGTCACACAAACACTGAATTAACAAATACTGAGCCATTGTTGTGAGGAAAAATATAGGATTAAGTTCCAGAAAGTCTACAGTCACAACATTTTTGTCAAGCAAATGATATATAACCTTCTTGTATGTGTGTTTCTGTTTAAAGACACCTTATTGAATAGGTCTTGTTGGTTCATGAACAATGAACTCATGGCCAATGGCACTATAGTGTATCTAGCACAAGTATTTTCTTTGTGTGCTTAGGGTCACTAGGCAGCACTGTAGCACTATGCTTGGGGGAGTGGTATTTTAAATAGCGAAATCACCAACAAAAGTCATTAAAAAATGAGAAGCATGTGGCATTACATAGACTGCAAAATGAACACTTGTTCACAATGTTAAGGATTGAAACAAGAAGGCAGAGGACTACCTTGTTCAATCTCAGCTGGACACCTGTTCCTCAAAGTTTTGCTGCTCTGTGCACGTCCATGAATAACTGAGAGAGCTCTAGGAATATTGAGTTGAGGGTTACTGTATCCATCAGCATTCTTGCAGCCATAGTATAAATTTATGACCATATAATTTAGAGGAAAGAAGATTTATTTTCTTACGATTTCGGGCTCAGTCCATGTGAGGCTGAGGGTCATGGATTTCAGGGCAGCAGGCGGGAGGCAGAGGAAGAGCACATAGGTTGTGTGCTTTACATCACCGAGGCCAGAAGCAAGAGAAGGAGCAGGGGGAGGAGGAAGTCTTTATATAATCCCCAAGGCCACACCCCTAGGGACTCACCTCCAGCTACACCCAACTGGCTACCAGGTACCACCCAGGTAAGTCCATTACAATGGATTTATCCACTCTGTGATTGCAACTTTCATGACTCAATTACGTCAGCTCCAAACACCAATTTATGAGCTCGTTAAGGGGCCATTCTATATCTAACCATAACAGTTACAAATAAAGTTTATTGGGTAGGAAAATTTACAAGTAGAAAATCAGGGAATAATGAGGATCAACTGTCTCAGGAAAGGTTCCCAGTGAAGTAAGGAAAGGATACAATAAAATTCCCTGTGGTCTGATCAAATCTGTCTTTTCTAATACCCCTTAGGATGCACATCTAGTATTTGGGGAAATTTTGCACATTTGCAAATTTCTTTTGTCCAAAGAACTTCTTGGGTACAAAGAATGGAGAAGCCATTCTTTCCTTGTTGTGCTCCATCATCATCATCATCATCATCATCATCATTACTACTATTATTTGTGTATGGTACTGGAGATTGAACCCAGGGGTATTCTATCTTTGAGCCACATCCCCAGCCCTATTTTTTATTTTGAAACAGGGTCTCACTAAGTTGCGGAGGGTTGCTGAAGCTGGCCGCAAACCTGCCATCCTCCTGTCTTAATCTCCCAAGTACTTGGATTACAGGAGTGCACCACCACACCCAGCTGTGCTCCAACATTATTAAACGCCATCTAATGGAGGGCCTGTGATGACAGTGAAGCTTGCCTGGCAGGAAATTCGGGAGGGGCTCTTGAAGGGGAACGCACCATAGGATTTTCTGACCTGGTAATCTACATTCAATATTGAAATTCTCGTTTGGCAAGAAAGAGGAGTCAACATTGAAGGCTGTAGTTGAGGGTGGCACCTTCCGATCCAGCCACACTGGTCCTGGGACATCCTGTGGAAATGACAGCCAGGTGAGTGCAGATGAATCATAGCTGTGACGTCCAAGATTAGGGCATTTTTTCCCTCCATGTATAGCATTTAAGGAATGGAACTGTTCTCCCTAAATTAGCTATTATGATCTTTGAAGACTTTTAAAAAAGCAGTAAACTCATTGAATTCTTTTGTTTTCCTTTTGATTTGCTGACCAAAATTTCCTGCTTCTGCCAACCAGAGGATTTCACCGAGATTTTTTGTTTGTACCAGGGATTTTTTGTGGTACCAGGAATTGAACCCAGAGGCATTTTGCCTCTGTGCTACACCCCAGCCCTTTTTTATTTTTTGTTTTGAAACAGGGGCTCACTAAATTGCCGTGGCTGGTCTTGAACCTGCGATCCTCCTGTCTCAGCCTCCCAAGTACTGGGATTACAGGTGTACACCCACACTTGGCTTGACTGAGGTTTTGACTCCTGACTATTGTTTTGGGGAATATGTATGGTAATTGTTGCAGATTTCTTTTCCCCTCTGGGGAGTGGAAGTTATTTGCTTTGCAGCAGAATCTAACATCTCCAGATTTTCATTCAATGGCAACTTCCCTTTCTCTTTTTTTATTGCTGAAGTGCCTGGCACATGGTCTCGGGTCCACTCCTTGGTGATCTCTTTTGCCCCAATGATTTAGATCTGTGATTCTCTAATTAGGTCTCTAGGGCCTGATCTCTTCTCTGAGATCCTGTCTCCATATAAAACTGCTGACTTTACATCTCAGCTGGAATAACTAAGTGGCATTTAAACCAAATCTATCTCAAATCAAACTTTATCATTACCCTCTTCATTCTAAAAGGCATCAACGTTCACCCAACTGCTCAAACCAAAACAAAACAAAAAGCAACAAACAAACAAGCAAACAAAAAATACTAGGAATCATTCTCAGTTTCTTTTTTTACTTCATCCATTGTATCCAAAGCATCAGAAAATTGTGTCATCCTCCAAAATGTGCCCCAAAGTGACCCCATCTTGTGAAGACATGCCATTTTGCAGGCCTCTTTGCTGACCAGAAAATTCCCAAGTCTTACTGAAATACACTCACCCCCCTTACCTAAATGTCCCCATTGTCTTTTCTAAGATATGCCTGACAAGCCCCTTGCTTATCCCCTCCCTCTGCCTATGGAAAATTCCCATGTCCTGCTTAACCCAGCTCTAACAACCCAACTAACTCCCCTTAACAGCCCCCAGCGTGACTAATCACCGCTCTCCCTTGCCCGTAAAATCTCCCTTTACACAACCTACATAAGCCTCTAGTCTGTATAGACTCAGGCTCCAACCTTTCCTGGAGACCCCTGCCACAGGTTTTACTCCAATAAAGCCAGTACTACTGTTGAGTCATCTCCTTCTTCCCTCTCCTTCTTCCCTCGAACTTCTCACAAAGTATCCATCTCCACTGCTACTATCTTGACCCTAATCATCATGATTTCTTGCTGGGATGATCCCAGTTGCTCACTCTGGCTTTCTGCTTTTGCTCTGTCTTCTTCTTCTACTGGACACACAGAGCATGGTTTAATCTTGAAATACTGTGCTCAGCTGGGCATGGTGGCTCATGCCTGTAATACCAGTACTTGGGAGGCCAAGACAGGAAGATCGTAGGTTTGAGGACAGCCTCAGCAATTTAGTGAGACCCTGTTTTCAAATAAAAAAATAAAATTGGGCTGGGGTGTAGCTCAGAGGTAGAATGCCTCTGGGTTTAATCCCCAGGACCACAATTAAAAAACATTTTTTTGGATCATATCACACCTGTGTTTATAGCCTTCAAATGGTGCAAATGTGTCCGGCAGCTGTCACCTTCTCAGTGAGGCATGTGCTCACCACTGTTTGCAATGGTGCCTGTCACCCTCAGCCACCCTTTCTCACACGACCACTTCATCCTCTTTATCATGCTCATTGCCATACATAGGGTTTTACTTATTCTCTTGTTTATCTGTGTATTATCTAGTCTTCTACTGACTTTCTTGACTTTCTTGCTTAGTGGAGAACCGCAGTGCCTTAGCACAATGCTGGGAAAAGAGTTGCTTTTCAATAGGTGACTGTTGAGTGAGTGAAAGAAAATCTTTAAGGACTCAACACTTAATTGCTCAGAGCAAGCCAATGCCGTTGAATGGGAAGAGCCGAGGTGGGAATGAGGGAGGTGAGGTGAGACTGACCCCGCTTGCTCGCTCGCTCACTCAGCTCTCTCTGCCGGCTGCTCCAGAGGCCTTTCAGAGAACACTGTGAAAACCAAGAGTGGTATGGACAGGAGAAACCAGAAAACTGCAGCTTCCTTGGTCAATAAACTTTAAAATAGTTTTCCAAAATTGCTGAAATAAATCAGTAAAAATAGTAGCACTTAACTCCAGTGTCTATTCATGGCTCCACACATCATTTGCAAAACCTTTGTCCTATTGATATAGCAGCCTCAAATAGTAACAAGCAAAACCCCAAAGCTCCCTTTGCTGCAGCCAAACATCTTTGTTGGATAGTTTTGTGATAGGCAATTGAACATTGCTTGGGGCAGTTACCAACCAGGTCACCAACCTTCAGGTTACGTAGCAAACACTCACCCAAAGCCGGTCGTCCCTAACATTGGAAAAACAAATTATAAGCATGGTACTGTCTTCTGGAATTGAGTTATTTATGATATCATTGAAATTGTAAACAATTTACCTCCCAAGAAGTAATCTGGTTTAGAAAATTGCATGAAATATATTTCTTGCTTGGAATATTGATAAAGGGATGAATAATTTTAAGAGAGGAAATTAATTTCTCCCATCATTCCAAAATAATGAAGACATGTTTTTAAAGATTGATTTTCAGGGCTTCCTTTCCCTAGGTATTCATAAGCCTTGACCTTGCCTTGAATAAGTGCATGATATTCTCAAAGGAATATGTCTCATTTGACAAAAGCCACTGTCCTCCTCCAAGCCATAATGCCACCGGAATCCTAGACAGATGGCTAAACTCTCTCACCAGCCCCAAAGCTCTGTTCAATTTTTGCCTTAATGAAAGAATAATTACTTTAGATTGTAAACTTCCTGGTTGCTCTTGATTAGCTGATATTCAGGATGAGAAATAAAAGATATTCAAGGTTTTTTTGCATTTTAATTTATCTAGAAGCTATTTTAAAATTATAGTTAAATATTTCCAAATGATGTTTTTACTTAAGTACCATAAATGCAAGAATACAATAATAGGTTCTGGAAAACAGACCCATGCCTTGTAAGCACAGGCACGATGCAAATATTGATTTGTTGACAGTTGGAAATAAGAAAAGAGAAGGAACCAAGAAAGGGCAAACCCTCAGCATCAGTCAGGACTTTTTAGCACAAGATACAGAAAACCCACCTTATACTGGCTTAATCCTTAAGGAGGCATTTATTGACTAGGAACTGAAACACCAGGAACTGGCTTCAAACAGCTGGAATTGGGGGCACCAGGCATGTCAGCGGGTTCAGTTTTCTTCCACCTCTTAGTTTTTCCTGCACTGTGACGACTTGATTCTCGGCTCTGTTTTTCAGAGCTTGGCTCACATTATTTTTGCCACTCGCTGTGTAAGTGGAAAATGCCACATGCCTCCCCCCGACCCCCACAAAAGTGTTGGTGGATCTTACTGGTTATCCCTGAGGCAGCCATGGCAGTCTCAGGTGTATTACACATCAGAGAGGACTGATCGGAGGTAGGAGAACCCAGCCACATGTAGACCAAAGTTAAAGGACAAGCCCCAGCCCCAGGGAGGAGTGTGAGCCGCTGCTGCCCCTGGAGCAAGGCTGTGTGCATTTGGGCCAGTTCCTTCATCTTTCTGAGCCCTGTGACTAAGTGAATAAAAATGCCCAGTACATAGTGTTGTGAGGATTAAATAAGATAATATAACTAAAGTACCTAACAGAAAAGGAGTCTGTCAATAAGTTTTTTTGGGGGGGATTCTGAAGATTGAACCAAGGGATATTCTCTACCTCTGAGCTACACCCCCAGCCCTTATTTATTTATTTATTTATTTATTTTACTTTGAAACATGGTCTTGCTAAATTACTGAGGATCTCACTAATTTGCTGAGGTTGGACTCAAACCTGCGATCCTTCTGTCTCAGCCTCCCAAGTACTGGTGTCAATATTTTTTTAAAAAATGAATTAATTCTGATTCTGTTTCCGTTCGGACCTTCACGCATGGACATTACATAAGCAGCAATGACCACCGACACCACTAGGTGGCGGTCGTGTGATGGAAAGTAACGGATAGGCTTTTTGGCCAGTGGAGAATTAAAAACTGGCTGAACCCACCATTCGCAGTTGCAGGAAAGCGTGGGGGATGGAGTCCAATTCCTGCCGCACCGAAACTAGGCTGTGTGACCTTGATCAAGGTCTGGGGATTGATCTGCGGCCTGGATTTCCTCTAGTAAAACTGGAGGCTGATTCACCATTTGACTTAAAAAATTTTTTTATACTATGAAAAGAGAATCTTCTGTTTTACAGTAATTTTTACTATAATCTCAGGAGCCCAAAACTGTCTCAAATGGTTGGTTGTTAATATATACTGTTTTAGAATGCAGGCATATGAGGCATAATCCACTCATTTATTCCTAAATTGTAACTACCCTTGGGGGGCCTGGGAGAGTTCGTGTAATTTTGCAAGGTGACTAATGGGCCCGCAGAGACGCTCTCCAGTTACCCACAGCTCAGGAAATCTTCCTTTGAGGCATGCAATTCGGAAACCTCACTATTAAAAACAGTCATACCGAGCAGGCTTTAAAAGTATTTCTCAGTCATGTAATTATGTTTTAATGCCAAGTTCTTAAAATGACTTAAAAAGAAGAAGCAGCTCAGAAAATTTCAGGTCTGAAACATGTTAGAAGTATCTGGGGCAGCAGGAGGGTACATCAGGAAATGGTGACATTTAATTGGGTTTAAGAATGAAAATGATGACTATCCACTTTTGCATAAATCAAACCTTTATAACAAAGTTGAAACAAGAGGATTTGAGAAAAATTAGCATTTATCTAGTATAGTATGGTGGGGGGATTGTATTTTCTTAATGTGGAATTCTTTCACTCAAGGAAGTTTTGTGTGGTTCTCTCTTACCCAGGGTAAAAATCCTTGTAAAAGGAGACCCAATTGAAATTCCAGGGGTGTTTACACATTTCTTCATTCCATGGAGATGGGGAACAGCCTAGTCTGAATACTTGACCTTTCTTTCTCAGCATGCTCCTTTTTCAGGATAAAACCTTCTGAATTCTTAAACCTGGAAGGCGGGGTGTGGATTTGCTGGGGAGGTGTGGATCAGTTGAGCTCTCAGGTTTTCTTCATCCTTTATACATCTGGACTGTGCTTCACAGTGCCTTATAAAAGGGGAGGTATAATTAACTAAGGTATTTGGGGTTTTTTTTCCCTTGCTGGAGAGAGGGGCCTGAAAGAATCAGAGTAGTTTTGTTTTTATCTATTTTTCCCCCTTCTTTAAAGGCAGAAGCCAAGACCTGAGCTCCTTTGTCTCTGGGGGGTGGTTGTGATGTCGTAGCACCAAGCCCAGCATGCCCGAGTTTCTGATTCAGCAAGTCAGGAATGAAGTCCAACATTGGTATTTCCAGCCATAAGCCTGTTTTTAATGCTGCTGCTGCAGGTCACGGCCCACCTGCTGTGAACAACTGTGTTCACATAGCAGATCTTCATCTTCCTGGCAACCTGGAAGCTTCCTTCTCTCTCAGGAGCCTGAAACCCGAGTTCACTGAGAACTGCCTGGGGTGTCTCTGTGTGTGGATGGGGGATAGCTGAACAGGTTTGTCCAAGGAACAGGAAAGCTGTTAAAATGAAAGGAAGAGATGGTCCCAAAACCTGAGGATCAGTGCCCTTTCCCGAGTGCCCCAGGCGAGGTGGGGGTCAGGTGCCAATGGACTTGAGTGGAAGTGGCTTGGTCCAGAACCAGGTGCATCAACCTCCTTAGACGAAGCTTTGGACAGCGAAGATCCACGCACCTGTGCCAAGGGGCGCTGAGAGACCTACTTAGGGCACCAGCTAAACCACCTAGATTTTTATGTACACCCAGGGAGGAGGGGAGAAGATCAGTAACTAAGATTGAATTTCTTGCCAATGGGGATGACAGATTTAATTTGATTTGAAGAAAATAATTAGATATTTCTTATCTGCCCAAGTTTTTCCTTCCTTCATTCATTCCTTCCTTTCTTCCTTTGGAATTGAACCCAGGAGAGTTCTACCACTGAGCTACATCCTCAACCCTTTCTATTTTTTATTTTTAGATTAAAGTCCAAGTTGCTGAGGCTAGCCTCGAACTTGTGATTCTCCTGTCTCGGCCTCCCTAGTTCTGGGATTACAGGCATGCACCACTGTCCCAGTTTACCTACCAATTTTGAGTATATGCCACACCCACTACAAAATTTTCTGGCTTATTACACAATCCACTTGTATTAATATTTGTGACTTCAGCTGGGCATGGTGATGCATGCCTGTAATCCCAGTACTTGGGAGGTTGAGACAGGATTGCAGGTTCATGGCCAGTCTCAGAAACTTAGTGAGACCCTGTTTCAAAATAAAAAATAAAATAAGGCTGGTGGTGTCACTAGGAGGTAGAATGCCCCTGGGTTCAATCCCCAGTACAAAAAAGAAAAAATTGTGACCTCAAATCAAGTTCTGCCCCTGCACAGCCCTGTGTTCCCTGGGGAGGACAGGACAGGGCCTACTCTATGCAATGCAAATCTCACTCTACCCGCCAGTGCCCTGCTGAGCGCACACAGGGGCAGAAACCTAGTCAGGCCGGGAGGCAAGGGTGGCTTTTTGTAATTTTCTTATGGTCACCCGTAACTCCTGCATAATATTACACTGAAGGAACATGCTCTACTTTAATTGCTCATGTTCCTGTTGACTTTCACGTGGTTCCTGCTTTTCACTGCCCAAACTAATATCCTTATATATTACTCCTGTACTTGTAGGTACTTTTGAGATATTCGATGTTTTCACTTGACTTTTTTTTTTTCTCACAGAAATTCTTCCAGATGGAGAGGCATGTGAGTTGAAGAGTTTTTTGTTTTTTAAACATGCAGGTCTTGTGGGCATGTGCAGACCATAGCCCCAGGGTGTTAATTAGCCTGTGCAGGTTGCTCTCCTCTAATTTCTAGCAGAGATGTACACTTTGGAGTAAATGGAAGAAAAATTAGAGGAGAATGAGCAGAGAATTACTAAGATAGCTACCCTTGGAGTGATGAGGGATGGAGGCAGGTGCGAAATGCCCAGAGACAACTTACATGTAGGCGCTGATTTCCTGAGGGTTGAGCATGAAATTGTTGGAGGATAGAAAATCAGCAAGGATTAGATTGTATCTCAAAATAATAGTTCAGTCCATTACTACTTCCCACTCAGAAAGAGGAAGAAACACAACCTTTCTTCTCCTCTCCTGCTCTCCTGCCCTCGAAGCTGCTCCTGCCCCTGGGATCAGGGCTCAGTCTGTGTTAAGTAGGCTTTGGGGTGAAGTCACATGGAAACTTTGTCACTGCAGCATTGCTTCTGTAGAAAATGGATTTATCTTTCTGAGCAGTTGGTTTAAGTAGGTGTTTTTTTTGGTATCCAGTCACTTACCAGAGGAGCCTATCTATGGTTAGGAAGCTCAAATGTTGCTGAGGCTGGTCTCAAACCTGCAGTCCTCCTGTCTCAGCCTCCCAAGGACTGGGATTACAGGTGTGTGCCATGGCACCTGGCTAACGCTCAAATGTGAAGGCCTCTATCTTACCTTCATAAGCAAGATGAAGAGCTGGACTTAAGAAGGAACCATGCTCTAAAATTTGTTCCGGTATTGCTCTTAAAATTTGTAAGAGATATTCCGGTATGTATTTACTGCAAGTCTTGTGTTGGGGAGATTTGGTGTCATTTTAAAATCGAGGCTGTAACTGTCTAATGTATCCTGCCTTCTTTTTCCCTGTAAAACCAGATGAGCCCCCAGGGCAGCTCCCACAGCCAGGGATCCCAGGCCAGCCTGGGTGGTGGGAGGCCAAGGGAGGGGCTTGCACCGCTCACTGCATGGAACTGTTACATTCCTGACCTAGTTTTTTGAAAATATTCCAGAAAAAGGCAGAGACACAAACACTAGCTGTGGCCTAGTTCAGCGAGACCTCCTTCCTCTTTTCATTTCTCTTTAGCCACATTTGTTTGAGCAGCAGGTGAAACGCCTTTCAAAAGACTGTCATCGCCGAGGGAAGTCATCTGTTTTACATTAATTGTCCATTAGTCTCGGAGCCTCCATCCATTAAAATCCTCAGCCACTCATTACGAATATTGTGCCTGAGTCCTGCTGTCAGCTTTTCAATGCGGAGCTGTTTTTCTGCATCTGACTTAATTACTGTAAGTGCCTGTTCCGTTGAGCCTGCCAATTAATGCTAGCTTTCTTTCCTTGCTAGGCTGAGTGGATAAGGCGGATAAGACGAGGTGAGGACTGGTCAGCTGCTATGTACTCTAATTTATAAGAGACCTTTCTGCCTGGAGCTCACACAGTGGGTGTTTTACATCTATACTGTTGTGTTTGCCTGAGGTTTTCTAGATAGGTTTTGAATAGATTTCTTTTTCTATAGTGAAAAAGCTCCATACATTTACAATCCACCCGTGTGATTGTGATGAGGGGTTTAAATTTCATTTGCTCCTGATGAAATGTGTACTTTTTAAATGCATGTGTGGCACTCGGAACAACGGCTTAGATGAAATTGACTTTGTTGATGGAAAAATTAAGCTTTTATCCTTCCCAATTACATCTTGAGGCGTGGAAGCACAATAGTTTAATTATTATAGCTCCTTTAATATGACTGCCTCACCTACATCTAGCCCCATGGCTGCTGTTTTGAAAAGGAAAAAAAAAGACATATTTATTTATTTATTTTTGTGGTACTGCAGATTGAACCCAGGGGTATTCTACCTCCAAGCTACACCCCCCCAGCCCTATTTTATTTTTATTTTTGAAACAAGGTCTCGCTAGGTTAATGAGAGTCTCACTACTTGCTGAGGCTGTCCTCGAACCTGCGATCCTCCTGTCGCAGCCTCCCAAATACTGGGATTACAGGTGTGTGCCACCAAGCCCAGCTTAAAAAAACACATTTAAATAGGCAAAAATCATTAAGATAACCACCAATCTTTGAGTAACTTCTAGGAATTGTCGATAGTGCCTATCAACACTGGAGGCAGAAGTATTATGTGAGACTCAGAGAAACAGACTAACAAATGATCATCAGTGCTTTATAAAAGAACTAAAAAAACAATAATTTCAACTTATTTTCTTTAAAAATTGTACCATATTCCCACTTATCAATATTGAATTTTATACATTTGATTAATATTAAAAATAGTCAATCAATATAAATTCCTTTCAAAATATCATGGTAATATAGCTATGAATTCAGATTCTGAATATTATCTACTGATATTAATTTATCTCAGGTTTTAAAGCTTTTTCCCTTATGACTGAGTTTGTTGATAAATGGCCCTGTTAATGTCTGGTAAGTACTTGTTGATTTGCTCAATTACCTCTAAACGATAGTTGACCAAAATAAAACAAAAACCAAATGCATCCAGACTGGTTTAAATTAAAGGATATAATAAAAATTGAAGGAAGAGCCAGGCATAGTGGTACCTACCTGTTATCTCAGTACTTGGGAGGCTGAGACAGGAAGGTTGCAGGTTTGAGGCCAGTCTCAGCAACTTAGCAAGACCCTTAGCAATTAAGCGAGAACATGTTTTTGTTTTTGTTTTTTAAATAATAATAAAACTAAAAAGGCTTGGGGTGTAGCTTGGAGGTAGAATGCCCCTGGGTTCAATCCCTAGTACTCCCCTTCCCAAAGAAAAAGTTGGAAGCAGGATTTTGTGTTTCTTATTTCCTGAAGCTTGGGGAAATGTCTACTTTTGCCGTAAGAAAACTATTTAGGACAAAAATAAAAATAAGAAACTGCCCTGGGAAGCACTGAAATTAGATGAAGTCTGCTTCTGAGAATCTCTGCCTTCTTCCCAAGAGGTCTCCAATCTGGGAATCTCACCTGCACCCTATCCTCTCCCCTTACCTGTCTGGGAGCCAATCCATACCCTGTATCAAATGGCCCCGGTCAGTTAGAAGGAACAGCTATTGAGGTTTAGGACATCTTCTTCATACTCATTATCTTCATCCTCATCTTCAGTCAACTTTCTTGACAGTGGACTTTCTTGTACAGAGCAGGGGAGCCCATTGAAGTGAGCTAATGAAATTAAAAAGCTAAATGACATCATACTGCTATTATAAACTGACTGCAATCTGAAAGGTTTGAGGACCCCCTAGAAACCCTCAGACCACACTTTGAAAGCCACAGCTTTGTGGTTTCAGTTTTTATCTTTTCTTTTTTGTTTCATATTGCATTAAATTTTAATGAAACAAACAAACAAATCCTAGCTATGTGGTTGGGCTAGTTATTCCCCACTTACCCCACAGAAACATCACCCTTCTTTGCTCAATTCTGTGCCCAGGAGGCTGAGTTCTACAGGCAGAATCACCTGGCTCCCTGCTCTCTGGGTTTGGGGAATGGGAGGACAGGAGGAGAGTGTGACTGAGGACATGTGTTTCGTGTGGCATCACAGCTCTGACAGGCAGCTCCTCTTCTGTGGCTCCAGCTCTCAACTGGGCTCCAGTAACTCAGCCCTTCCCTTTCTGCGTTAGGGCGCACTGCGACGGTTTCTTGCTGCTGTGACTCCCTGGTTGTCTTTTTATGCTTTGTTGGCTTTCCTAGTCCTCAGTTCTTTGAATTTATCATTTATGGTTTTTTATTTTAAATTCCTTTTTATTAGTTCATCTGTTTCCTGAGGAATTTGGGGGTAAACTTAGACAATTTCCTTCAACTAACAGGTCTTTGGTTTATTTAGCTGTAAAATGAAGCACTCGGGCAGCGTTTCCCAAAGTGTTCCATGCACATCAGCCTTGCCATGTTCCATTTTATGTTCTGTGGTCAAATACATTTGGGAAACTGTCAATATAATGTTCCCTTTTGGAAAGCCACAATTTATGGCACCATGTCAAAAGTTCAGTGAGATCCTGAAGTAAATAAGCCTGTTAGATGTTTGACCCAGCATTTCCCTAACGCAGTCAACTGTAGAGCCACTGACTTTTTACAGAAAACCTAATAACATCTAGAAAATACTAGGCCGGGTCATCTCCAGGTCTCCCAGGTCTGGCATTGTCCCATCCTATAGAAAGGTCTCACAGGCACATCGTTAATGGCAGGAATGTTTTCTGGTTGCCCCTTAATATCGAAACCCAGGGAGCTCAGCACAATAGTGGAATTCTATTTTTCTGCCCCAAGGACAGTGTTGAGCTTCTTTTCTGACCTTGACTTAGTTGTGTAGAGAAGTATTCCTCTCATTAAACTCAGGATTGGAAGTAAATTCCTGGAAACAGCTGAATGCAAATTTACATAGAGTATTATGGTTTGGATCTTAAATATCCCCCAAAAGCCCAAATGATAAGAGTTTGGTCACTGGCCTGTGGTGCTATTGGGAAGTGGTGGAGCCTTGCAGAGGCAGGGCACAGTGGCAGGAAGTTAGGTCATGAGAGGCATGCCCTTGAAGGGGATATCGGGATCCCGGCTCCTTCCTCTCTCTCGCTTTGCTTCAGGCTGCCATGAGGTGAGCAGCTTTGCTGCACCACACGCTGCTCACCATGATGCTCTGCCTCACCACAGGCCCAAAGCAACAGAGCCAACCAACCATGGGCAGCAACCTCTAAGACCATGAACCAAATAAGCCTTTTCTCCTTTTAAGTTCATTATCTCAGGTATTTTGTCACAGTGATGGAAAGCTGACTTATACAATTGAATTCAAGCACTGTTGAGCATGGTAGTGCAAAATAAGGAGTGAGTCTGGCAGAAATCCCAAAAACGTCTGTGGTTGCTATGAATAGCAGGACTCTGTCAAATCGTAGGGTCCCTCCTGGCTTCCTAATTATAATAAGTAACTGCCTCTTTGTCATTTTTAAACCAATTTCCAGAGAAACTAACATGCATTCCCTCCTTATTTCTTATTGCCATAACCTTGGCATCAGGTATCCATCCCATACCAACCTGGCACAAAGGAGGGGTCCTGTCCCAAGTTCAAGGGTGAAATTCTGACTGATTTGCATATTCCAATTTGTATAGTTCCATTCTTTCCAATGATAGGTTTAAAGATGGGCTATGAGCTACTTCTAAGCAATAGGAGATACAAAGGGGGTAGAAGGCTGGAGGGATTTGGGGGGAAATTTTCCTTGTTTCTGAAAAACATCGAACACTGGATGCTATGCTCCATTTTGAGCACTCAATGCTATTTTGTTCCTGGATATGTTATTCAGGAAAGCTGCAGTCAGAGGAGAGCAGCCTCAAAATAGAAGTGGTGCTGAGGACAGCGGAGTAGAGGACAGGAGGGCCCTGGGGGAACGGCATCACAGAACCTCTGATTGTGCATACAGTCCACGTAGTTTAAGCCAGTTCAGTTCAGCATTTTCCCTCTCTTGAAGCCCAAATCTTTCCAACTGACAGATGCCCCGTTTAATGCAATTATTCATGGCCATTATTCTCACTCTCAAATTCTTCCCGGATATAGTCTGTGAATGTGTAGGAAACAGCAGAAAGTTAAACACTACATTTCTTTGTTCACAGGCCTCCCTCCTCCACTGCCCCAGGCATACAGTGCTGATGCTGCCCTTGCAGGATGGCATGTCAGAGCAGCTCGGGATGCAGTCATGGGCGACAGCACACATCCAGGAAGGCCACCTACCGAGCATTTATTTTGCCAGCGGAAATTTTTGAAAAGAAAGGAGACATACAATTTTCTTGCCTTTAAAAGATTTTCTGAGCCAGTTTTCCATTAGTACTCATTTTTAGTTATTGAGTTTACATATGCATCTAATGTATGCATAATCATTATTATATCTCTATTTTATTTGGAACTATTTGAAGGAAGTGACTTTATCTGTAACATGTGCCCTCATACCTAATATACTGCCCTGTAACTTATGTGCATTCAATGAATACTTTCTCATTGGCTAATATCCCTAAGTTTTTTATTATAATGAAAGAGGGCATGAGAAAATAAATCTTTTGCCCCCATATCAGTCATTTAATTTTGCCCCCATATCAGGATTTAATCAGAAAACAGAAGTCATTCTAGACTTGTTTATTAGAGAGACTTGCTAGAGGAATTAAGGTTTACCCAACCATTAGAAGGGCCAGGTAAGTAAAAATCAGAGGTTGCTGTTAGGGCACCTGGAAATGCAGATCTCAAGGGCAGTTGAGGCTGCTGATACGATCAACTTGCCCACGGTGGGCATTTCCCAGGAGGGATCCAAGAAGCCAAGGATCTGAGTTACTGCCTGTCGGTGTCACCCAAGAAAATGGCTTTTCCTTCTTTCCCACCTTGGCTAGCTCATAGAGGTGTCTCGCTCTGGCCAAATCTACTTTGGAAGCATCTGGAGGAAGAGCTGGGAAGCGAGATTCTAGTTTTTCTCTGAGATACAGAGAAAAATGAAGGGGTGTCATATACCACAATGAGACTGAATTGTCAACAGACCACCAGCTGCTCTGCTCCCCATATTTTAATGCAAAATAAAAGCAAAGAACAATTGATAAGCAACTGTCTTTAAATTATACCAAAGACAAGACCATTCTGGGAAAAGGCAATTTAATTTGCAGTTAATTGGTGGAGTGTCTGCTATGCAAAGGTAAAGATTTTTTTTTCTCTCTATTAAATAAGTTTTTGCTCAAAATGCACTCAGGCTCCTGGATTTGATGCAAGAGTCAGATACAGCAGCAATGATCTCACTGGTAGTTTCTTGAAAGGCCTGAGATTTGGAGGGCCTTTCTGAAATCCTCAGCTCTAAGAACTGATGCAGTTCAGTCAAAACCTACATATTTGCTAGCAGCAGTGTCAAGCACATAGTAAAATGGTAAAAACAATTGCCACCAAGAAATTAGCAATTTTCCTCCTCTTGATTTAGGAAGAAATAAATAGCTTTGGAGGAAAGTGGCACTGTTTCTAAATTTACACGCACATCCACACCTACACTCCTAATGACCACATTTACAGCTAACCTAATTTACTGAGATGGACCTGGGGTGAAGGGAGAAAGAGCAGCTAATTGACCAGAAGCTAAATGCAGCAAGAAGAAATTTTTGTGTAATAAACCAAAGTCTTTCAAATTTCCAGGGGAAGCCCGATGCTCTGGTTAACAGGAGGGGCCTAGTTATGGACCCAGCCTCCTGGGGACCTCCAGAGAGAGACCCGCAAGTTCCTTAGGAGTTGTGGAAACGTTACAGGTACTTGCCATTCCTGTAGCAAACACGAATACAAGGCAGCACCAGGAGCCACATCTGCATACAACCTCAAGGTTACAATTTGCTGGAAACTCTGAGAATTGGGTATGGAAGCCAGGCACAGTGGCGCACACCTGTAATCCCAGTACTCAGGAAGCTGAGACAGGAAGATCGCAGATTTGAGGCCAGCCTTGGCAACTTAATGAGACCCTGTTTCAGAACAAAAAATTAAGAGGGGGTGGGGTGTATCTCAGTGGTAGAGCACCCCTGAGTTCAATCCCTAGTATCACACACACACACACACACACACACACACACACACACACACACAC
>PVJS01039892.1:0-10108 GCA_004027185.1 Glis glis | reverse complement strand
AGCCTCCCAAGTACTGGAACCACAAGCATGTGCCACCACGCCCTGCTAGCCTTGTGCTTTTTGACATGGCTGTACTGGGATTTAATTTTCATTGTGGGCCTAGAGGCCATGAAAGGTGATGGGGTGCATCCTGGAGAATCCAGTGTCCCTTTGCAAGGCAACTACCCCAAATGAAGCCACTGAATGATTTTTACACAAGGAAAGACCCCCTTCCTCACACTGAAAGTGGGGGTGCTGCCTTCAAAAGGAAGATTCCGGGGTGTTGATGTTCAAAGATCTATCCATGTGGTCACATCCCATGTCTTGGGGTCCCATTCCTTCTGTGTGTGTGTGTGTGTGTGTGTGTGTGTGTGTGTGTGTGTGTGTATTATTTTGTTTTTGGTACTGAGGATTAAACCCAGAGGCTGTCTACCTCCAAGC
The DNA here is from genome assembly GCA_004027185.1 of Glis glis. NCBI lineage: Eukaryota > Metazoa > Chordata > Mammalia > Rodentia > Gliridae > Glis > Glis glis. Next base: position 9,688 of record PVJS01039892.1, on the reverse strand, counting down.
TACACCGCACCCTTTCTGAATCTCCACCCTTGCGCTGAGTTGGGAATACACGGCTTTCAATCTGTCCTGTTCTTTGTGTGTGTTTCTAGGGCAATCAGATGTAGTCAGAAGCCCACGCCATAGTCTTTGTCACTATTTCTTAGTCACTGTTGTCACCATAGTGACTAAGTGCCACAGCCACTCGATCTGCCAACGTCTTACCAGTCATCCATCTCAAGCCACTGCTGGATGGAAAGTGACTAACTGTGACGCCACCGTGTGCCACAGATTTCCATTGTCCCTAGCCCCCGCCCAAGAGTGTGTTCACACACTCATGGAGAGGTGAGCACAGGCGGGCCCAGCCTCCCGCCGCGCCCTGCCGCCCAGGCTGCTCTCATGCCCTTGTGGTAGCAGCCGGGCGCTGGGCGAGACACGGCACGCTCACGGGGGTGACTGGAAAGGGTTTGATGAAGGGACCCTTCAGAGAGGGGGCGGAGTTGAAGGGACGAAGAGAGGCTGGTGAAACACCCAGGGCAAGCAGCAGCTGGAAGCTCCTTCCATCTGGGAGCAAGGGACGGTGCCAGAATTTACGAGAGCTGCAGGCTTGGGAAAGGTCCGCCTCCAGGGCCCAGAATGGAGAAAAGTGAAGCCGGGCCAGACTGGCAAGGAGAGTGTGTGACACGATGCCCATTTTACAGACAAGAAAACTAAGGCTAAGCTGCTCCTGTGCCATTCAGCAAATAAGCCCAGAGCACCTGCCCTGTGTGTGTGTGTGGTATACGTGTGTGGTGTGCATTTAGGGCGTGTGTGGTATGTTTGGTATGTGGTGTGTTTGGTATGTCTGTGGTTTGTGTATATGTGGTATGTGTGTATGTGGTGTGTGTATGGTGTGTTGGTTGTGTGTTACATGTGTGATGTGTGTGGTGTGTGCATGTGGTATGTATGAGGTGTATATGTGGTATGGTGTGGTGTGTTTGGTGTGTGTGTGTGTGTGGTATGTGAGTATGTAGTATATGTGTGTGGTATGTGTTTGTTGTGTGAGCATGTGGTGAATATGTGGTATGTGTGTATGTGGGGTTTGTGTGGTACATGTGTGGTGTGTGTGTGGTGTGTGTGTGTGGTATGTGTGTGTGTGGTGAATGTGTAGTGTGTGTGTATGCGGTGCATGTGTGGTGTGTATGATGTGTGTGTGTGTGTGTGTGTGTGTGTGTGTGTTGTGGAGAGCAGGCCACAGAGCTTCCCCCCAACCCTCCCACCCCCGCCAGAGCACTGGCAGGCCGCTGAGGCAGCCGCTCACGCCCAGCCTCACGTCACTGCCATTCTGACTTCCCGCCAGTGAGAGAATGGTGTGAGCCCACAGGCCCAGTGAGAGAATGGTGTGAGCGCCAGGAAAGCGGCGCTCAGTGCCGACATCCTCCTCGAGGGCCGCCGTGCGCCCCACCCTGCTCAGGGAAAGGGTGCAGGTTGAGAGGACACTGGCACAGAGTTGACACTGCCTCCCAAGTCCAGGTGCCCAGAGAGGGACTTCAGGAGGGAGGACACAGAGAATCGAGCCCAGGTGCTGGAGTCCGACTCCATGGTGGAAAGTCCCAGGGCAGCAGAGAGAGAAGGGGTGATTGTGGTCACGCATCTCTGGAGCCGTCCCTCCTTCCACAGCCCAGGGAAGCATCTGAGACCACACTGCACCGTGGAGGGGACACCGAGGTCAGAGGAGGCTTTGAAACCAGGTGGCAGGTGGTCAGAGCATGCGCTCCCATGTGGGCCAATGTGAGCCACGTGCTGGACCGGGCATGGCCTCAGAGGACATGGTCCTGGTGTCCCATCTCCTGGACTCACTGCCTCAGCAGGCCACCTGCCTGGGGTCTGCAGCCAGCTCCCAGCCCCCTCTGTCCAGTCCATCCCATGGTCCTGCTTTGCTGTGTCTGAATTTTAGCAGAAACGGTGTGATGTCTGGTGTGCTTTAGCTTGGCCTCTTCTGCAGGGCAGGCAGTTGCTCCTATCAGAGGACGCATGGCAGAGGAGGAGGGCTCATCGGCCTCAGCTGGGAGGGCCCCTCTGCAGGCAGGGCTGAGACAAGAGCCTCAGCCTATTTTGTTTCCATCGACTGCAGAGGCCATGCCACTAAATATTAGAAATGGGTCTTGTTAGCTGGGTATGGTGGCTTATGCCTGTAATCCTAGTACTTGAGAGGCTGAGACAGGAGGATCGCAGGTTCGAGGAAAGCCTTAGCAAGTAGTGAGACTCTCATCAACCTAGCGAGATCCTGTTTCTGGTTTTTTTTTTTTTTGGCACTGGGGTTTGAACCCAGGGGCATTCTACCTCTGAACTACACCCCCAGCCCTATTTTATTTTTATTTTGAAACAGGGTCTCACTAGGTTGATGAGAGTCTCACTACTTGCTAAAGCTATCCTCGAACCTGCGATCCTCCTGTCTCAGTCTCTCAAGTACTGGGATGACAAGCATGAGCCACCACGCTCACCTGAGACCCTGTTTCAAAAAAAAAAAAATAGGGCTGGGAGTGTAGTTTGGAGGTAGAATGCCCCTGGGCTCAATCCCCAGTACCACACACACACACAAAAAAAAGAAATGGGTCTTGTTGGTAAAAATAGTGGTGTTGAGATAAGTGGATTGACTGGAATATTGCAGAAATACTCCACTGCTCTTGCCTGAAGAGGGCATAAAAATTCAGCCACCAACGGCAGGGGTGGGATGGAGGGACAGGAGGGAATTTCTGGAGTGATGGAGGGGTTCTATATCTCTATTAGTGTGTTGTCAAAACTCACTGGATTGTGCATTTAGAATTTGTGCATCTTACTATAAATCTTATCTCCATTTAAAAAATGATTTTAAAAAGTCTAGCCAGAGCCGGATGTGGTGGCGCACGCTTATAATCCCAGTACTTGGGAGGCTGAGACAGGAGGATTGCAGGTTCAAGAACAGCCTCAGCAGGTAGTGAGACTCTCATCAACCTAGTGAGACCGTTTCAAAATAAAAATAAGATAGGGCTGGGAGTGTAGCTCAGAGGTAGAATGCCCCTGAGCTCAATCCTCAGTACCACATACACACACACACACACACACACACACATACACACAGGCTAGCCAGCTAGGTGTGGTAGTGCATGCTTGTAGTCCCAGTGCTTAGGAGGCTGAGACAGAAGGATCACAGGTTCTAAGCCAGCCTCAGCAACTTAGCAAGGCTCTCAGCTAAGAACTTAGTGAGACCCTGTTTCCAAATAAAAAATAAAATAGGGCTGGAGATATAGCTTGGGGGTAGAGTGTCCCTGAGTTCATTCCCTAGTACCAAAAAAAAAAAAAAAAAAAACAGAAAGAAAGAAAAAGTCTAGTCACCAGCCCTGGAGACGACATCGTAACTGGTTCCTGGGAGGTTTCCCGGGAGCCTGGCTCTGTCCTACAGCTGGCATAGGGTCCACTCCCCGTGAGCTCTCCGTTGCTGCAAAGGTGTAAAGAGATGGGGGCACAGAACATGAGATGTGATGTGCTGAGTGCATGAGGTGACGGGGGCTGAGCAGTGAGTGGAGGAGGGAGGCCGGCTCCTGGCGGAGGTGCTGTGTGAGCCATGGCTGAAAAATAGGAGGGAACCAGCCACGTAGTGCTAGGGAGGATGGGACGTCAAGTCAGAGGGATGGACAGGACTGGGGGGTTTGGGGGAGGCTGAGAAGGCCTTACGTGGTGAGGGTGTGGTGAGCAAGGTGAGAGAGGCCCAGGAGAGGGGCAGTGGTCGCACTGCACAGGCCTTATCGATGTGCATTGAGAATTATGCAATTGATTTATTTTATTTGTGTGTGTATATGGTGGCAGGGATTGAATCCAGGGGCATTTTTCCTCCAAGCTATACCTCTAGCCCTATTTTATTTTTATTTTGAAACAGGGTCTCTCTAGTTTGATGAGAGTCTCACTAGTTGCTGAGGCTGTCCTCGAACCTGTGATCCTCCTGTCTCAGCCTCCCAAGCACTGGGATTACAGGCCTGCACCCCCACACCTGGCTTGCAGATGATTTAAGAAGGGAAATTATCCTATTTATACTTTAAAGGATCACTTTGGGTTGTTCAAAGAATTGACCAAGGGGGCCTGGAATGGAAGGAGGGAGTCGGGAGCCTGGAGCAGAGGTACAAGGAAGACATGATGGGCCAGATGCAGGTGGAGGGAGGCGCTGCAGATGCTGTGGATTAGAGGGGAGTGATGGGCTCTGCTGGCTTGAATTTGGGGTGTGAGGGGAAAGCGAGTTCCTGGCTCCAGTGCCTAGGTGGTGAGATGAGGAAGAGGGAGTGCAGGCTTGGGGAGCAGGAACCCCAGTGTCTGCTCTGGAGAGGGCAAGTTGGAGATGTCGTGAGAGCTCAGAGGAGCAGAGCATCTCCACAGAGATACACCTGGGACAGGGGAGAGGCCTGGGATGCAGAGGAATGTTCCCTGTCTGTGGGTCTGAGTGGTATTTCCAGCCACAGAACAGGAGGAGATGACCCAGAGTAAGTAGACAGAGAAGGGAAGAGGGCCCAACCTGGAGCTTCAAAAAACACCAAGTTTTGTGCCAGGCATGCTGGCATACTTCTGTAATCCCAGTAGTTGGGAAAGTGAGACAGGAGGATCACAGGTTCGAGGCCAGCCTCAGCAACTTAGCAAGGCCCTCAGCAATTTAGTGAGATCCTGCTGCAAAATTAAAAATAAAATAGGGCTGGCCATGGTGGCGCATGCTTGTAATCCCGGACTTGGGAGGCAGAGACCACTCTCAGCCATTTAGCAAGACTCTCAGCAACCTAGTCAGATCCTGTTTCAAAACAGAAAATAAGCCAGGCATGGTGGCGCAGGCCTGTAATCCCAGTACTTAGGAGGCTGAGACAGGAGGATTGCAGGTTCAAGGACAGCCTCAGCAAGTAGTGAGACTCTCATCAACCCAGGGAGACCCTGTTTCAAAATAAAAATAAGCTGGGCGTGGTGGCGCATGTTTGTAATCCCAGTACTTGGGAGGCTGAGACAGGAGATTGCAGGTTCAAAGCCAGCCTTGGCAACTTAGTGAGGCTCTCAGTAACCTAGTAAGATCCTATTTCCAAATAAGATATAAAATCGGGCTGGGAGTGTAGCTTGGAGGTAGAATGCCCCTTGGTTCAATCCCCAGTACCAAAAAAAAAAATTAGTAAATAAATAAAACAAAACAAAATAAAAAGGGCTGCAAGTGTAGTTTGGAGGTAGAATGCCCTTGGGTTCAATCCCCAGCACCATAAAAAATAAAATAAAGCCAGGTTTGGTGATGGATGCCTGTAATCCCAGTACTTGGGAAGCTGAGATGGGAGGATCACAGGTCTGAGGACAGCCTCAGCAAGTAGTGAGACTCTCATCAACCTAGGGAGATCCTGTTTCAAAATAAAAAATAAAATAGGGTTGAGGGTGTAGCTTGACGGTAGAATGCCTCTGGGTTCAATCCCCAGTACCACAGATGATGATGATGATAATAATAATAATAATAATAATAATAATAAATAAAAATAAGAGCCAGGCGTAGTGGCACATGCTTGTAATCCTAGAACTTAGGAGGCTGAGACAGAAGGATCACAGGTTTGAGGACAGCCTCAGCAATTTAGTGAGGCTCTCAGCAGCCTAGTGAGACCCTGTTTCCAAATAAGAAATAAAACCGGTCTGCAGGTGTAGCTCGGAGGTAGAATGCCTCTGAGTTCAATTCCCCAGTACTACTACTACTACTGCTAGTACTACTGATAATAATAATAATGACAACAACAACAATGGCAGGGGATGTAGCTCAGTGGTAGAGCACATACCTACCATGGATAAGGCCCTGGGTTCAATCCCCAGTACCACAAAACAAAGCAAAAACACTCATGCTGTAGGAGCCAGCAACACCACTCCACCGCGACTGGAAGGATGCCCTAGGAAGTGTGCGCACTGTGAACCAGGAGATGTGTGCAAAACATTCACAGTAGAAATGCTTAGCAGCCCCGCACTGGTGACAATTCCAATGCCAATCAACAGTAAAATGGATAAATGAAATTTTTAGAATTGTATTATATTATATTAAACAGCAGTGAAAATAAACAAGCTAGAACTTCACGACAACATGGATAGAGGTTGTAAATCCAATACTAAGTGAACAAGAGCAAAAGTTGAGATATCCCGGGAATGATTCTATTCACAGAGTTCACAAACAGAAAAATCTAAATTATGTTGTATAGCATGGATGAAGTATAAGAACCATAAAACCATAATGATAGGCAGAGATTATCATAAAAACACAAGCATGATTACCCTTGAGGGAAAGGAGTGCGTGGGATCCCTGTGGTGCCCGCAATCTGCCATTTCTTGAGTTGGGTGGTGAATACAGATGTTTGTTTTATAATTACACATTATACTATGCATTTATGTTCCATGCGCCTTTCTATGTGTGAGTTATATTTTGCAATCAAATTCTTTTTTTTTTTTTTTTTTTGCGGTACCAGGGATTGAACCCAGGGGTATTCTACCTCCGGGCTACACCCCCGAGCCCTATTTTTTATTCTTTATTTTTTGAAACAGGGTCTCACTAAGTTGTGGAGGGCCTCACTAAGTAGCTGAGGCTGGCTGCGAACCGGATCCTCCAGTCTCCGCCTCCCAAGTACTGGGATTACAAGCGTGCGCCACCACGCCCGGCCTAAAGATATTATTTATGAAGAGCTTTGTGCCAAACATATTTGAACATTTATGCAAAATGAATACATTTCTTTTTTGGTGCTGGGGATTGAGCCCAGGTGCCTTCTACCTCTGAGCAACACCCCCAGCCCGTTTTGAAACAGGATCTTGCTAAGTTGTTGAGGGTCTCACTAAATTGCTGAGGTTGGCCTTGAACCTGCAATCGTCCTATCTCAGCCTCCCAAGTACTAGGATCACAGATGTGTGCTATCACACCCGGCACAATCAGTTGTTTTTTTTGTGTGTGTGTGGTGCTGGGAATTAAACCCAGAGGCATTCTACCTCCAAGCTACACCCTCAGCCCGATTTTATTTCTTTTTTTTTTTTTTTTTGCGGTACCGAGGATTGAACCCAGGGGCATTCTACCTCTGGGCTACACCCCCAGCCCTATTTTTTATTCTTTATTTTGAAACAGGGTCTCACTAAGTTGCGGAGGGCCTCACTAAGTAGCTGAGGCTGGCCGCGAACCTGCGATCCTCCTGTCTCAGCCTCCCAAGTACTGGGATTACAAGCGTGCGCCACCACACCTGGCTCTGATTTTATTTCTTATTTGGAAACAGGGTCTCACTAGGTTGCTGAGAGCCTCACTAAATTGCTGAGGCTTCCCACGAACCTGGATCCTCCTGTCTCAGCCTCCCAAGTACTAGAATTACAAGCATGCGCCACCATGCCCGGCTCACAGTCAGGTTCTTTTTTTTGTGTGTGTGTGTGGTACTGGGGAGTGAACTCAAAGGCATTCTACCTCCAAGCTACACCCCCAGGCCTATTTTATTCTTATTTTGAAACAGGGTCTCACTAAGTTGATGAGAGTCTCATTACTTGCTGAAGCTATCCTCGAACCTGTGATCCTCCTATCTCAGCCTCCCAAGTACTGGGATTACAAGCATGCGCCATCGAGCCTGGCAACAATCAGGTTCCTAAACTGAAGATACTATTTGTGAATAGTTTTGTGCCAAACATATTTGAAATTCTAGGCAAAATGGACACATTTCTTTTTTTGGTGCTGGGGATCAAGCCCAAGAGCATTCTGCCTCTAATTTATACCCCCCAGCCTCCCCCCTTTTTTTAAACAGGGTCTTACAAAATTGCTGAGGTTTGCCTCAAACATGGGATCCTCCTGTCAGCCTCCCAAGTACTGGGATTACAGGCACGTGCCACCATGCCAGGTCAAAATGGACACATTTCAGCCGGGCGTGGTGGCGCACGCTTGTAATCCCAGTACTTGGGAGGCTGAGACCAGAGGATCCAGGTTCGCGACCAGCCTCAGCTACTTAGTAAGGCTCTCTGCAACTTAGTGAGACCCTGTTTCAAAATAAAGAATAAAAATAGGGCTGGGGGTGTAGCTCGGAGGTAGAATGACCCTGGGTTCAATCCCCGGTATCGCAAAAAAAATAAAATGGACACATTTCTAGAAAATGATTCCCTTCCATAATTGAACCCAAAAGAAATAAAATATCTAAATAGTTCTATAACTAGCTGTATCCATTATCTATTGCTATGTAACAAATTCCCACAAATTTAGTAACTTAAAAGCAGGCATTTAGGCCAGGCATGGTGGTGCATGCTTGTAATCCCAGTATTTGGGAGGCTGAGACAGGAGGATCCCCAGTTTGCTGGCCCCAGAAGCTGAGGAGGATCACAGGTGGTTTGAGGCCAACCTAAGCAATTGAGCAAGATCCTCAGCAACTTTGTGAGACCCTGTTTCAAAATAAAATCAGGCTGGGTGGGGTGTAGCTCAGGGGTAGAATACCCTTGGGTTCAATCCCCAGTACCACACACACCCACACACAGCACTCATTTGTGACCTCATGAATTAGGAGCATGGCACGGCCTAGCTGGATGCTTGGCATTGAGGTCTCTCACAAGACTGCAACTGTCCACCAGGGCTGGGGTCTCATTTGAAGGCTCGCTTGGGGAAGGATCCACTTCTGAGTTTGGGTGGAACTTGCCGGCAAAACCCAGTTCCTTGGGGGTTGTTGGAGTGTGGGTCTAAGTTCCTGGCTGGCTGCTGGCCAGAGGCAGCCCTCTGATTCTGCCACATGAACCTCTTCCACACAGCCATTTGCTTTGCCAGAGTGTGCAAGCTGCACGGGCAATAGGGAAAGTCTCCAGGAAGACGTAGGTTATAATCTGATATAACCTGATCATGGAAGTGCCGCTCCAGTACCTTTGCCATATTCTATTGGTTAGAGGCAAATCACATGTCCTGCCCATACTCAAGGGGAGAGATTATAGAAAAGGTTGATACCAAAAGGCAGCTAGCACTAGGAGCCATCTTAGGACCTGACTGCCACATGACTAAAGGAACTGAATCAGTAGCCAAGTATCTTCCTATAGAGTACTCCAGCTGGGCGTGGTGGCGCACACCTGTAATACCAATACTTGGGAGGCTGAGACAGGAGGATCGCAGGTTCAAGGCCAGCCTCAGCACCATTCTGCTAAGTATTAAACTAACAATTTGGACCTTTCATCGAATAGGTTTTTAACCTCATTTGCAATTATTTCCTTAGAATAAGGAACTCAAGTCGGGCATGATGGCGCACACCTGTAATCCTGGTACTTGGGAGGCTGAGACTGGAGGATTGCAGGTTCAAGGACAGTCTCAGCAAGTGAGACTCTCATCAACCTAGTGAGATGCTGTTTCAAAATAAAAATAAAATAGGGCTGGGGATGTAGCTTGGAGGTAGAATGCCTCTGGGTTCAATCCCCAGCACCAAAAAACAAAACAAAACAAAACAAGAATAGGGAATTCAGTGGTCAAGGCTCTTGATAAATTTTGCTGATTTCCCCCCCAGGAATGTTGTGCTAACTTACACTCCTACCATTTTTACATTTCTTCTTTTTTTTTTTTTTTGCGGTACCAGGGATTGAACCCAGGGGCGTTCTACCTCCGCGATACACCCCCACCCTATTTTTTATACTTTATTTTGAAACCGGGTCTCACGAAGTTGCAGAGGGCCTCACTAAGTAGAGAGAGAGAGAGAGAGAGAGAGAGAGAGGGCTGAGGCTGGCC
>PVJS01039891.1:0-18692 GCA_004027185.1 Glis glis | reverse complement strand
GGTTCAATCCCCGGTACCGCCAAAAAAAAAAAAAAACCACACACACTAGAGTTCCATCACACACACACACACACACACACACACACACACACACTTGAAAACATGGTGTGAAAGTCTAATTTGCTTAGCAAACCATGTAAAGTACTACATGAAGTGACTCTCATCACCCCTCCCTCATCCTCCAACCTCTTATTCCATCTTCCATCAATACCAATCTAATAAAGCTGTTTTCCAGTCTCTCATGCTTTTTCTCACCAAGACCTCTCTGCATCTTCTCTCTTCTTGGTTTTGCTAATTCATATTTGTCTTAGGAGACTCTTCACTAACTTCATTTGTGTGTGTGTGTGTGTGTGTGTGTGTGTGTGTGGTACTAGGGATTGAACCCAGAGGCATTCTACCTACGAGCTATACCCCCTAGACCAATTTTATTTCTTTGGAAATAGGATCTCACTAGATTGCTGAGAGCCTCATTAAATTGCTGAGGCTGTCCTCGAACCTTCAATCCACCTGTCTCAGCCTCCCAAGTACTAGGATTACAAGTGTGTGCCACCACACCCAGCTCCTGACTTCATATTTTTGAAAAAATATAATATTTATATCATCTCAGAAAAATGTGAAAATATTCTTTAATTGATTTTAGATTTATCATCTGGTTCCTCTAATGTAAATGTAAGAACACTAAGAAAAGAGATCCTTTGTCTATCTTACTCCTGTATCTCCAGAATACAGGGAATAGTGCTCAATATTTATCAAACAAATGAAAAATGTCCTATTGCTTTTTATATTCCAGTTTTCACTGTCTGGCACATAGTAGGCTCTCAACACATACATGTACACTAAAAAATAAAACTAGAAATAAACCCCGGGGTCAGAAAATGGAAAGCTTTGAGTAGCAGGCCAAGGAGTTGTACATACGTTTGTGGTAAATTGAATATCATTTCCCTATTTTGTTTCTCTCTATAATCTTTCTTATTTTCAATTAGCAGAGTTTCTAACAGTCTGATTTTCCTCCACACTCTTTCCTAACTTTTGTGAAGTGGTTCATGATATCAACATAAATGTGGCTCTACTTAATGTAGCACATGGCCTCTTTGAAAAATATATAAAATTCTAAAAAGCAATAGTATACTACAAATAAAATATATCAAGAAAAAATCCTAAATACCTCCTATATAATTCAACTGATTAATTTCAGCTTAATTTCTATTAAATTAATTTGGATTAAGTTTTGACTTGCTTATCAAAAATTATAAATAATTCCAATGGAAACTTATCAAGCCACCCAGGGGGAAAAATTCTCATATCCAGTGCTAAACTTATACTCTATGCAGTGATTTTTCTATTTAAATAATGCTTAAAAGAAAATAATGCTAAATTCAGCCAGTGACCAATTAATAAGGATTAGAAACATATAAAATGATTCTTACTAAGTTATTGTCATCCTGGAAAGCATAGTGCAAAGTTGTAATCCACTTATTGTCTCCATTCACTAACACATCCCTTTCTTCACGGAAACATGCAGTCTGAAAAGGAAAGAAAATTTTTTCAGGGAACACTTTATGTAAAACTAGGAAATATATTATGCAAAAAATGCTTTAATATGTTTATTATACCATTTCTCTTCTGGAAAAATATGTCCAATATTATATGACTTTTCAGCAACTCAAGTTTCAAAACAAACTGGGCTACTAAAGTAGTATACTTAAGAAAATATTTTATATTAAAATACTGTTATAGTTCAAAATAATCAGAAAAATTAACAGCCTTGGACCAACTTACCATCCAGATAATTTAAATATCCACATTCTGCCACATTTACTTCTGTTTTTTTGTTTTTGTTTTTGTTTTTGTAGTACTGGGGACTGAACCCAGAGGCATTCTACCTCCAAGCTATACCCCCAGACCTATTTTTTATTCTTTTTTTTTTTTTTTTTTTGCGGTACCAGGGATTGAACCCAGGAGCATTCTACCTCTGAGCTACACCCCCGGGCCTATTTTTTATCCTTTATTTTGAAACCGGGTCTCAGGTGCAGAGGGCCTCACCAAGTAGCTGAAGCTAGCCATGAACCTGCAATCCTCCGATCCTCCTGTCTCTTGCTCCCAAGTACTGGGATTATAAACATGCGCCACCAGGCCTGGCTACTTCTGACCTTTTTAAAAAAGTGAGATATGGTTGTAACCTTCCTACTCCTATCCCCTTCTCCTCCCTCCCTCCCTTCATGTAATCAATAATCTGAAGACAGTGTACAATCTACCAGTGATATGCTTTGACTACACATGTATGTGACCAAAACAAAAGAATTATGTCTTCAAAATTCACATGAATGTTATAATTTTATCTATCTTTTTGTAACTCAACTACTTTTTCATTCAATAATGACTGTTTCCCTTTTAAATGCTATGATATTCCATTGTTTTGATGTACCAAAATTTATTTATGTAACCTCCAAGAACAGAAATACCAATTCCAATTTTGTGTTATTAAAATGTTGAAATGAGCCAGGCATAGTGGTGCACGCTTGTAATCCCAGTACTTGGGAGCCTGAGACCGGAGGATCCGGGTTCACTGCCAGCCTCAGCTACTTAGTGAGGCCCTCCGCAACTTAGTGAGACCCTGTTTCAAAATAAAGAATAAAAAATAGGGCTGAGGGTATATCCCGGAGGTAAAATGGCCCTAGGTTCAATCCTCGGTACCGCAAAAAAAAAAAATGTTGAAATGAATATATATGTATACATGTACAAGAGTTTCTCTACAATATACATAAAAGTAGAAATACTAGACATTAGATAATTTCAATTTTATCAGAGATAGCAATTTTCTCTTCCTAAGTACTATACCAATTATCACCCCACCCCAGTGTATATCCTCAACTGTACTTGGTATTATTAGACTTTTAAGTGGTTGCCCATGTGATGGCTGTGAAATTATATCTCATTGTTCTTTTACCCTAACATATTCCTAATTATAGGTACAGATGAATAAATTTATTGAACACCTGAACTTTCTTTTTGAATGTTCATTTCCTTTGCCCACTTTCTGTAATGGATTGTTTTTCTCTTACTGACTTGCTAAAGTTTTATTGAGAATAAATTTCCACTATTATGAAAGTATATCCTGAAGAATCTTAGAAATGTATGATTAAAAATAAACATAATTTTATATAATATTCTAACTATATAATCTTTCATTTTTTAATTAAAAACAAAAAGACGGCCGGGAGTGGTGGTGCACGCTTGTAATCCCAGTACTTTGGGAGGCGGAGACTGGAGGACCCGGTTCACGGCCAGCCTCAGCTCTCTCTCTCTCTCTCTCTCTCTCTCTCTCTCTCTCCCCCTGTCTCTCTCTCTCTCTCTCTACTTAGTGAGGCCCTCCACAACTTCGTGAGACCCGGTTTCAAAATAAAAAAAAAAAAACATACCAGAAACTTTAAAAAGAACTGAAAGGTAAAATAAAAAGTAGACGTCTCCCTAAGTCATGCCCCCACAATTTCTTTCTCTCTCCCTTTTTTTTCTTTTGGTACTAGAATTTGAACCCAGGGGCATTCTACCTCCAACCTACACCCCCTAGTCCCTTTTTTTTTTATTTTAAAGCAGTGTCTTGCTAAGTTGCTGAGGGCCTAAGTTGCTAAGACTGGTATTGAACCTGTGATCCTCTTATATAGCATGGCATCAATTTACTCCCAAGTACTGGGATTACAGGTTTGCACCACCTTGCCGAGCCCCCATAATTTCAATGTCCAATTGTGTAAAGTTACCACCATTAACTCTTTGTTTAATATACCCTCAGAAAATTTCTGAGCATACGTAAGCATACATACATAAACACATACAATATATATTTATGTAATATCCCACCTCTTCTATCTCATTTTTCTTTACACAAATGAGATCATAGTGCTCTGTAAGTCGTTTGTTTTCCCAAGTAACAATATAATTGAACATCTTTCCATCTTAGTATCTACAACCCTACTTATTTTTCTTAATGAACTACACCATATTGAACACACACAGAAAGTATCGTCACACAGTATTCTATGTATATTAAGTGGCTAGTTTTATGTCCCAAAAGGTAAAATAGCCATGGTATAGAAAACAACAATTAACACTGCTGTCCAGTTAGCCCTTATATTTCCAATGTATACCCATTAATCTTACCTGGACAAATAGAATTTCTAAAGCCAGGCATTAAATGGCAACAATAAAGAATACACCAAAACAAAGCTTAAACCAACTGAAATGGGTGGTTTAACCTATCAATTAGATTATTAAAAGTTATGACATTATGCTTTAGTTCACTTTAGGGAGAAAACAGAATTGTGTGACCCACTTACTACTAAGTCCTATCTTATAACTGACCTGAAGTTATGGCTTACTGCTAACATTTCAGAGAAGTTGTGATGGTTGTCAGTGCATGATTTCCAAGTATGCACATTAAAAGTGCAAACACACTTGGGAATCATGTATCAAAAAGAGAAAATCCACTCATAACTATATCCAGTTTGGCTTCCTATTTATTAGGAATAAAGACTTCTCTCACTCATAAAGCATTATCGCAGAGAAATTCTTTCAAATAACAACAAAACACTTCTCTCATTTGATATTTAATGAGGGAAAAGTCAAAACTTTCAATTCTAAGAAATAAACTAGTAGAATTTTAAATAGAAAAATACAAGAATTCCAAATATTGGGTCTTATATAGCATGGCATCAATTTACTTTTTTTCTTTTGGTACTGGATATTGAACCCAGGGGCATTCTACTTCCGAGCTACACTGCCAGTCCTTTTTATTTTTATTTTGAAACAGGGTCTTGCTAGGTTGCTAAGGCTGGTCTTGAGCCTGTGATCCTCCTGCCTCAGCCTACCAAGTACTAGGATTCCAAGCTTGTACCATCACACCCCAATTTACATATGTGTGTGTGTTTCTTTTACTGGGGATTGAACCCGGGGGCATTCTACCATTGAGCTATACCCCCAGACCTATTTTTTAAATAATTATTTTGAAACAGGGTCTAAGTTGTTGAGGGTCTTGCTAAATTGCTGAGGCTAGCCTTGAATCTGCAATCCTCCTGTCTTAGCCTCCCAAGTACTGGGATTACAAGAATGAGCCACCATACCCAGATCCAATTTACTTTTAAGTCTCCATTTTAACATATGTTTGATGGCCAAACCAAATAGGAGATACATAATATTTTACTTATTTGTCAGTAAGAATGTTTTATAATATAATTAAAGACAGAGAAATCATTTGATAACACCCATAATTGGCAAATGTTTGGAAAACAAACCAGGAACATTTATAAGTCTAAAGATATTCTATTCTGGTTGAACTTTTATAGAAGACAAGTTTTCTGTTTGCTGTTTTTGTTTTTTTGTGGTACTGGGGATTGAACCCAGGGGCATTCTACCTTCAAGTTATGCCCCAGCCCTTTTATTTTTTGTTTTTGAAACAGGGTCTTGCTAGGTTGCTGAGAGTCTCACTATTTGCTGAAGTTGTCCTCAAACCTGCGATCCTCCTGTCTCAGCCTTCCAACTACTGGGATTACAGATGCGTCACCACGCCCGCTAGAAGACAAGTTTTTTTAGCAACAGCTATAAAAGTTTAAATGTCCCCCTTACCCCCAGCCCAGTAACAAGGAGTTTAATTTGGAGAGTGGTTAAGTTCTAGAGTCTGCACAACATGAAAATTTCTTCATATAAAAATTATCCTTAAAATCATTTTGACCTCAATATATACAAACTGGAGTACTTCTGATTAAAAGCACTTCAAAGTTCCTCCTGCTTTTGTTTACAGTGCACATATGCCTTGAGTGGCAGTTATTAAGTACTATTTTCTCTCATGACATTTCTCTTTGACAAATACAAGTATACTTGGTGAAGTAATTAAATGTATTAATAGTTTGACTGTATCTCACTAAGAATTCATACTGTGGATAAACTCACAAAAATACACCAATATACAGGTATATAAAGATTTTTACTATGACATTGTTCAAAATAGTAAAAATGAAAAAACAACCTAAATGCCCACCAGTGTTTTTAAACATAAATGATCACTGGACATGGTGGTGCACACCTGTAATCTAAGTACTTGGGAGGCTGAGACAGGAGGATCATAGATTCGCAGTAAGCCTCAGCAACTTAGCAAGACCTCACTGCAACTTAGTGAGACCCTGTTTCAAAATAATATAGGGCTGGGTGTGTATCTCAGAGGCAGAATGACCCTAGGTTCAAAGCCCAGTACCCCCCCACACACACACACAAATTATATACATATGTATATATGACTCTTACCTCAGCTCGTTTCAGCATTTCCCATTTATTCAAAATTTTCATGGCAAATACCTTATCTGCATTTTTTAGTTTTACTACAGCAACCTAGAAAAGATAAAGAAAACATAGCTTTTAAAATATGACATATAATACTTCTTTCAGTCATCCATTTTCCTTTTTCCTCTCTGTAAAAAAAATGCCAATTATCAATTATTTCAATGCAGCTCAAATTCTAAGATCCTAAATTAAATAATGTAAGGTGAAAAAGCTATATTAGTGAACATATGCCAAACCAATAACTGTTATCTGTGAACACTATATCAGCTGGTTATTATACATTATATCCTCCTTTCCCAGTTTTCTGCCCTGGAATTTAAACTCAACATCTACTGTTACTAAGAAATTGACCAAAACGTACAACAAGATAGCAGCAGATCTTATTAATAATACACACCAAATTCCAACACAATACTACAGGGAGTGCCAGATGCCAAAACAAGTATGTTCTGTGGGGATCAAGCAATATAAAATAATCTTAAAATGTTCTTATTTTTCATTCCACATACTCTTGCACACTATACCACAACCCAATACACACACACACACACACACACACACACACACACACACAGACTCCTAGCAGCAAATAGGACTGACAGTTTTACAAACTATAGACTTTACACATCCCTTCCAACAACAACAAAAAAGAACAGATATTTCCATATTTTATATTTCAGTTATGGATAAAAAACTGTAAAAACAAATAAGACCATCTTCTCACTCTTAATAAACTGATTACAAAATGATTATTTTGTTTCTATCTCTCTGTTTCAGTTTGACTAGACAGTCTATAAGGGCCCTTCCAGCTTGTTGGATATGCTATAGGGCTGAGGCTAAACTGCAGGAAAGACAAATATTAGTGACAATGTTTACAATTATTGGGAGGCCAAGAATGAGGAAGACAAATAACCTGCCATGCTTGGATCTGAAATGTCCCCCAAAGGTCCATGTGGTACAGGCTAGATCCTCAGCATGGCACTTTTGGGGGGAGATAGAAACTGTAAGAAGTGAGTACTAGCTGGAGGCCTTTAGGTTGCTGGGGGCATGCTTCCGAAAGTGTTAGGGACCCTGATTCTCTTCCATTTTTTCCTCTCCTTTCATGTCCTGGCCATGAGAAAAGCCAACTGATCATGGATTGACATCTCTAAAACTATGTGCCGAAACAAACCTTCCTCTTTAGAAGTTAATTATCTCAGGTATTTTGTTACCAGAATGGGACGCTGACAAACACGCTACCCTAATATGCAGAAGGAGAAAACCAAGTACATACAGACTTTTAAAAAACAACGGATATTTCCAAGGACAGAATAGATTTAAAGTCAAGTGACAAATATCTTTAAAAAAATTCTTAACAGTGAATGTGCATATCAAGGGCATTTAATAAATTTATATTTATATCAGAGTATAATAAAATATGACTGAATAATTAAAACCAGTATATAATACTGAATATTTCTTGGTTATTATAAAAAACGGTTATAATGACTGTGATTATAATTTTTCATCAATTAAAATGGTGGGAAGAAATAAGTATTTCAATTTCAAATGCAATCACTTCAATCTTTAGTCCTTTTTGATCACATCTGGAGAAATGATGGGTCAGTTAAATTGTTCTCCCAACGGGCTCACACTTAATGCAAAGGGACTGTAATAAGCAAGGAGAAGCTTAACCATGACTTCACTAAGACCTCTGAAAGGGTAAAAACATACGGTGAGCTACTTGTAGACTCTGAAATCAATGTTGCAGGATTGGAAGCACACATGGATTAGAAGGACAAGAACACTAAGCAAGTCAAGCCTACAGTTAGGATACAAAAGGTGGAAGCTATCAAGTAAGCGCTCTGTTATTCTGAAGTAGGAAAAAAAGGTTGGAAGACGACAAGGCTGAGGCGCCTTCCCCTCCTCGGGGAATGATGTGAGAAAGTACTCCTAACCCTGTATAAGTCACCCACTTTCCATAAGTATGAGTATATAAGTACCTGAGTATTTAGAGTTCACTAGAAATTATAAAGCTAAAAAGTATATTTAACAGAAGATATATATATATTTTTTGTGTGTGTGTGTGTGTGTGGTGTGTGTGTGTGTGTGTGTGTGTGTGTGTGTGTGTGGTACTGGGGATTGAACCCAGCGGCATGCTACCTCCGAGCTACACCCCCAGCCCTATTTTTTGTTCTTTATTTTGAAACAGGGTCTCACTAAGTTGCGGAGGACCTCACTAAGTAGCTGAGGCTGGCCATGAACCCGGATCTTCCAGTCTCAGCCTCCCAAGTACTGGGATTACAAGAGTGCACCACCACACCCAGCTCCCAAAGACATATTTTTAAAACATTAAATATGAAAATGTCTTTAAACTCTTCATTATAAAAGCAATCTGATGTTAGAAAAACTGTACACACTACAGAAATAATCGGTATGAGATAAATGTATACAAACCAGTTGTTAAACACAACTTAAGTATCATTTGTAGCTACAACCTATAACTTAGGAATGATAACACTATACTACACAGGATTTCAATATCCAAGAGACAGTTGCCATGGAGTTCTGCAAATCTGATCTATCTTTGATATATGTAGAATTCACTATACCTCCTGTTTTGTCCCACTCCAACCTACTAGCATATCTTGCCTGAACTGTTCTTCCTCTCCACTTGTGCCCTCGCCCCTCCCCAAACACAATCTATTCCCAACACTACAGCCACAGTGATGCTGTTGAAACACAGCTCAGATCATAACCCTCTTCTGCTCCAAAACTTTCAGCAGTTTCCCTCTCCCCCCAAGTAAAAGTCAACGTTCTTCCTGTCCCCTACAGGAAGGCCAACATATTCTGGCCTCCGACCTCCCTAAGCTCACCTTCCTCGCGCCCGGCTCACTCTTCTCCAGGCGTCATGGTCACCTTACACAACCCCCTCAGGGCCTTTGCACTTGCTTTTCCCTGGGCCTGGAATCTTCTACTCCCTCTACTTCCACAAAGTCCGATTTCTTTGCTTTCTTTTCCCCTTAGTTCTTTTCACTATTTAACAAACTATATATTCTATTTATGCACAGTGTTTATTGTTTGCCTCACTCAATTGAATATAAGCTCCATGAAAGCAGCAATTTTTATCTCATTTGTATCTCACTAGTATATTCCTAGTGCATGATAATCAATAGGTACTCAATAAATATTTGATGAATAAATTAATGATTTGCAATCTTTGTGGGTGTATATACACATAAAGTTATGAGACATCACTATTCTCAGATGTAAGTATACTACACTGATTCAGAAACTCCAAAGTAAGGCATTATGATAAAATGACACAACTGTGTACTTTATGACTTAAGAAGTGTATATTAAATTATTCCCTCTCATGCTCCTGCTCTCTTAACAGACTTTCAAAGTCTCTACTTCAGGACTTAGCTTTTATTATTTCTTCTGTTAGGGTTAACTATTATTTTATGTCTTTGTCTCCTTTTTATCTCTCCTACATAATATCTACCATCATTTTTTATTAATAATAAAAAACAAAAACCTTTATTTTTGGAAAGTTTACTCTGTGCATGGCACTGGGCCAAGTCCATTACATATGCTACCTCATTTAATCCTTATACCAATCTAAAGTAGGTTCTACAATTCCCACTTAAGAAATTAGTAAGCTACGGTTTGGAGAATTTGACTTACTCACTGTCCCACAATTAACAAGTAATACAACTTGGATATGTATCCTGGCTATCTGGTTATAGAGCTGTTTTTTATGATAGTATAGTAGTAAAGAACAGTTATAGTATATTTAAGTATATACTATACTTATAGTAGTAAAGAATAGTTTTGTAGGTCCTGAAAAGTTCTTCCCATTCATCATGCCTACAATTTTTATACCTACTGACAAGTTAATGGGAATTGTAATACTTGTGGAAATCATTGTTTTGTATTTTTAGAAACTATTCTGTAGCCAGGCGTGGTGGCACACATTTGTAATCCCAGTACTTGGGAGGCTGAGACAGGAGGATCCAGGTTCACCACCAGACTCAGCTACTTAGGCCCTCCACAACTTAGTGAGACCCTGTTTCAAAATAAAGAATAAAAAATAGGGCTGGGGGGGTGTAGCTCGGAGTTAGAATACTCCTGGGTTCAATCCCAGTACCGCAAAAAAATAAAAATTAAAAATAAATAAATAAATAAATAAAAACTATTCTGAGAGTGATCAATTTGTGTTCAAAATATTTACTAAAAATTGGAAAAAAACCACAAGTCTCTTTAATAAGCAAACTAAAAACATTACAGAGAGCATTTACTAAACAGCCAGAGGCATCCTCTCGATGGAGACAAAATTTATATATACAGCAACAATAATCAAAATATTCCAAAAACGGCATGGCACGGGCATCAACCAATCAGAACAAACACTGCCTATAAAAATACAATAAAATACAATTGCCAGCCAGGCGATGTGGCACATGCCTGTAATCCTAGTATGTAGAAGGCTGAGAGAAGAGGATTGCAGGTCCAATGTCAGCCTCAGCAATTTAGCGAGGCTCTCAGCAACTTAGTGAGACCCTGTTTCAAAATAAAAAATAAAATGGGGCTAGAGGTGTAGCTCAGAGGTAGAATGCCCCTCTTGGGTTCAATCCCCAGTACCACACACACACACACACACACACACACACACACCAAAAAAAAAAAGAATATGCCCACACCTGTGTGCCCCTATTGACTAAAGACCAGCACCATCAATGGTGAATCATGCACTATAAGTTCTTTAATTTCCCATGAATCCCAGGAGTGCCAGAGTAAGAGAGTTTTTAAAGAATGAATGTCTAAAAGTAATTCTCCTTTCAGACCCTAGGACTAGATTATCCAGACATATAAGGGCCTAGTTATAGTAATTAGAGGAAGCAAGCTAATTAAAAGCTTTTGACACCTGAAGCAGGGGTAGCAGGCCAAAGCAGCAAGCTTTCACAACAAGCTCTGAAGCCCAGAAGCCTTGAAGCTGCCGGAGCAAGGCTGGAGCAGGCAGAAGCGGTGAGCCACCAGGAAACTGTGGACAGGTAACACCCAGGGCGTAAGTTAAAGGTTTTCCTGAAAGCAAAAAGGAAAACCCAGCGTTAAGTTAAGCAGTAACTAACAACAATTGAGTTGTAGAGAGAAGGTTCTTAACTCATAGAGCTGTGAATTTCAATTATATCTTGCTCCTTATTGGTTCCCTTGATTTATTTATACATTTCTTGTAGGAGTTACATAAATTTTGCTTTTATTTACATGGATTGTTTGGTTTTTTTCTTTAAGAAAAAGCGTACTTGATAGCAGTGTTCCTATCAGATATCCACGCAAGAGGTGGCCTATCCACTGGACCTATGTATCTATTTACAAATTCCTGGTAGAAAACAAAATACCTTGGAGGAAATGATTGTCTGTTTAGGGTCTTTTCATTTCTAAACCTATTGGTTGATAAACACCTTGGGTAGGAAAACCCAGCAGAGATAGTTTCATCAGGAATGAATAGGCAGTAAAGCTCATAATCCAGCCAACACTACTTTTACATACAAAATTAACTCTGTCTTAAAGTAACAGAGGAAATGATCAGCAATTTGTTTGTTGCTTTTACTTTACATACTTTAATCAATATACATAGAGAGCAAAAACATACCAAAAAAAGTAAGATACCTTCTCACACTAAATCTCAAATATTATCAGTCATGCCTCAAGTACTGTGACCGGACTCCAAGATCTACATGGCACTGCCTTGTGACCAGACAGGGCTCAGTCCTGTCGACTGACTGCTGGACTGTATCTGCTGCCAAGTCCCCAGCTCTATACCCTATTCTTCAATGTTTCCAAGCATCAGGACTATAGAGCAAACATGGCAGTCCTTAGCCATCTGTCTCACTTATTCTAATGAGTAACTGTCATTCTCCAATGCCCTGTCCTTCTTTTCAGTCCCTTTGATGAAGTATGTCCATAATGTATGTGTATATATTTTGTGTGTGTGTGTGTGTGTGTGTGTGTGTGTGTGTTAGTTAATGGGGATTGAACCCAGAGGCATTCTACCTCTGAGCTACACCCCCAACCCATTTTATTTTTTTATTTTGAAACAGGGTTTTGCTAGGTTGATGAGAGTCTCACTACTTGCTGAGGCTGTCTTTGAATCTGTGATCCTCCTGTCTCAGTCTCCCAAGTACTGGGATTACAGGCATGCACCACCACGCCCGGCTTATATTCTTTAAGTATTTTTATTATTGCTTCCTCTTATCTATAACTCAATCTCAGCTGAGCCCTCAAATCTACCTGTAGTCCCATGATTAACTTTTTGTCATTCTCAGTAGACCTTTACCCATCTTCTAAAATGCCCGGTGCTGGCCTGACATCACACCTGTCCTCGCCACACTTCACCCCACCATTAACGACCAGGTGGCCTACTTCACAGCTAATAGATCCTTCACGCTCCCTCACGCCATCTCTACATATTGCTACATTTCCACTTATCCTCACCTCTTTTTCTCCTGAACCCCAGGAACAGGTGTCCCTACCACACTTCAAGGCTGACAGTATCATTTCGGGTCTTGATCCCAGGCCCTGCCCTTTCTTCCCTTTTTGTCCTAGTTGGATCAAAGCCTTCTTTCCTGCCTTTAATTCCCTCTTTCTCCTGGTTCCCGGACATCAACTGAAAGACTCTTCCAAGACCCTTCCCCATACAAGAACAAAAACTCAATCAGTCAATAAATAAATAAACTTGACCACCACTCTACCTTCCCCTGGGGACTCATCTCGCATCCATTCTCCCTATGGCATCATTTCTCCACAGAGCACTTTTTTTTCTTTTCTTTTTGTGGTACTAGGGATTGAATCCAAGGATGTTCTGCCTCTAAGCTACACCCCCATTTCTATTTTATTTTTTATATTGAAACAGGGTCTCACTAGGTTGCTGAGGGCCTCGCTAAGTGCTGAGGCTGGCTGCAAACCTGTGATTGTCCATTCTCAGCCTCCCAAATACTGGGACTACAGAGGTGCACCGCCATGCCCAGCTCATACAGCACATTTTTAACTAGTAGTATATGCTTGCTTCCTCCACTTGCTCATCATTTATCTTCTTCTCAACCTCTTTCAATTACCTATTTTAACCTAGTTTCTATATCACCCTATTCAACTGAAATTGTCCTTTCCAAAATCAATTATAACCTTCTAATTTCCAAATAAAATATATTGTTCTCGCTGGGCGTGGTGCCGCACGCTTGTGATGCCAGTACTTGGGAGGCTGAGACAGGAGGATCTGGGTTCGCGGCCAGCCTCAGCTACTTAGTGAGGCCTCCGCAACTTAGTGAGACCCTGCTTCAAAATAAAGAATAAAAAACAGGACTGGGGGTGGAGCTCGGAGGTAGAATGCCCCTGGGTTCAATCCCCAGTACTGCAAATAAATAAATAAATAAAATATATTGTTCTCAATTCACATCTGCTTCAACCTTTCTTCATTACTGGACACTGCTGGCAATCCAAATACTTCCCTGGTCCTTCTTTTCTGTAACCTATAAAAATATTGCTCCCCAAGGACCTCTGCTCTACCTTTTTATATCTACTCTCCTTCCTGATTTGTACTATCTGTTCCAAAAGCTTCAATTAATACCTATATGGTAAGGACTCATAAATCCTTATCTCTTACTATCTAGACCTGTATTTCTAGTTGCCTATTACCCATCTCTCTAAAACATTCAACAAATGTCTTAAATTTAACAAGCCAAAAACATATATATGAAGCTCATTTACACAAGCTGCAAGTCTCTATCTTCTATGAATTCTGTCTTTAACTCATTCCTGACTAGGGAAGAGAGGAAGAAATTCAAGAAATACTTCAGATAGAAAAGTCAGTAACTGAGGGCTAGAGAATGAGAAATCCAGGATTATCCTGTCTTTGTTATCCTGTCTTCTCTATCCAATCCTTCCTTGACATTATTGCCAGTTTTATCTTTCTAAA
Organism: Glis glis; assembly: GCA_004027185.1. NCBI lineage: Eukaryota > Metazoa > Chordata > Mammalia > Rodentia > Gliridae > Glis > Glis glis. The sequence goes on along the minus strand of PVJS01039891.1, from coordinate 4,414 downwards.
AGAGTTATATCATTTCTTTCCTATTTGATAGAACTCCAGCTCCTATACAGTTCCTTAGCATAGCATACCCAGTTCTTTGCCTAAGTGACCTTCCAATCCTCTCTCTTCCACCACCAACAACCCTGTATTCCAACTAAAAGATTCCTCACTGCTCCCTGAAATGTACTCAAGAGAAAATAAATAACTCTTTTGATTCTAATAGAATATATTACAGAAAAGTTATAAAATTAAAGTATAAAGAAAAATAGCCACAGATGACACTATTTCAGATTTACCTTTATCTATGTTCTTTCAACCAACAAGTCCTCTTTTTAAAATTTATTCTTAGAAAATCATTTGAAATACAAATGACCAAGCCTGGCGTGGCTTAGATTTTGATAGGGATTACACTGACTCCTATATCAATCTGGGGGAAATTGCTATCTTAATAATATGAAGTCTAGAAGCCGGGTGTGGTGGTACACATTTGTAATCCCAGTACTTGGGAGGCTGAGACAGGAGGATTGCAGGTTCACAGCCAGCCTCGGCTACTTAGTGAGGCCTTCTGCAACTTAGTGAGACCCTGTTTCAAAAATAAAGAATAAAAAATAGGGCTGGGGGTGTAGCTCAGCGGTAGAATGCCCCTGAGTTCAATCCCCAGAACCTCAACAAAATATACATATGAAGTCTAATTTCACTTAACATAATGTTCTCCAGGTCCTTCCATTTTTAGTGGAGCCAGGGAGGTGGTCTAAGGGAAGGGGAGGGGGAAGAGTGAGGTTCATTAATGGAATTACTACCATCGACTATGTGCACATATGTGAAAATACCAATGTCAATCTCAGTACTATGTATTGGGAAGGGGGCAATGGGGAGGCAGGGGGGACACCAAGTGCTGTGTGCATGTATGCCACTGCCAACATTATGATGTGAGACAATAATGCACCAATAAAAGCATATTTAAAAAATAAATAACATGAAATCTCTCAATCCATGACCATGCAATGTTTGTCTAGGTCTTTAATTTCTTTCAACAATATCTTATAGTTTTTGCTTTCATTCAAAAATATTTCTACTGAAGACAGAATCTTAATAGGTTTCTTCTTTCTGCAGGTTTTTGTTTATTTGTTTTGGTGGTGGGGATTGAACCCAGGGGCTCCTGCAAGCTAAGGACATGCTCTGCCACTGATCTATACCCCTACCCCCACTTACAGCAGTTTCAAGAAGCCATTTTCCTGTATCTTCAATTCCCATCATTTCTGTTGAGAAATAAGCTGTCTTCTCATTGCTTTTGGGGAATTACATGACCTTTTTCCCTCTAGGTATTATTAAAATTTTCTCTATACTTGGTTTTCAGAAGCCTTACTATTATATGCCTGGATATAATTTTCATATTTAACTTGTCATGGAGTCATAGAACCTCATAAATTTATGTATCAGTTTGTCTTTAATTATCTTTCAAAAATTCTCAGCCATTATCTCTTCAAATATTATTGCTGTCACTCTCTCTTCATCATCTCCCTTCTAGAACTATAAATACATGCATGTTAATTTTTTACTGTGTCTAATATGAATCAACTTTTTAATTTTTCCATCTTTTTTTTGCGGTACTGGGGATTGAACCCAGGGGCTTTCTACCTCCGAGCTACACCCCCAGCCCTATTTTTTATTCTTTATTTTGAAACGGTCTCACTGAGTTGCGGAGGGCCTCACTAAGTAGCTGAGGCTGGCCATGAACTCGGATATTCCAGTCTCCGCCTCCCAAGTACTGGAATCATCCATTTATTTATTTATTTATTATTTATTTATTTATGTATTTATTTATTTATTTTGGTCCATCCAGGCTTTAGCCTGGATATTTTCTACTAACCTATTTTCCAGTTTACTCATGCTCTCTTAAGTTTGCTGTATCCGTGAAAATTGTTGAATTTTAATTTAAATCACTGTGTTTCATTTCTAGGGTAAAATGAAATCACCTTAATCAAATCTGGAATCCATTTCATTAGAACTGAGGTTTTAGTCTTGTGAGGGCTGGCCCATTTCCATTTGTCCTTACATATAAAGAACAAATATAGCCCTTCATGGATCCCAAATGAATATCTGGGATATTTATTTATTTATTTATTTATTTATTTATTTATTTATTGCGGTACTGGGGATTGAACCCAGGGGCATTCTACCTCTGAGCTACACCCCCAGCCCTATTTTTATTCTTTATTTTGAAACAGGGCCTCACTAAGTAGCTGAGGCTGGCCGTGAACCCGGATCCTCCTGTCTCAGCCTCCCCAGTACTGGGATTACAAGTGTGCGCCACCATGCCCGGCTCATATCTGGGATATTTAATGGAACCCTCCTCTTTACTGAAACCTGAATTCCAGTTTTTGTTTTCCCTGCCTGTAAGATTTCTAAAGGTTCTCTTTAGCTTCTCTGTCATTGCCTAGGTTAATGGCAACTGCCTCCAAGAGAAAGGTAAAGCTGAATGTCAGGGTTCACCTCAAAAAAGACTTAATTCTGCAACTCTTAGCTTGTTGATTCATTACTGATTTCATAGCTCTTGTGCCTTCGAATAGATGAATTTATATTTTAATTAAGGTTTTCTATCTGTTTTCAACAGAAAGCTGGTATGCTACAAGCAAGCATATCATAATCAAAATCAGAAGGTGCATGAAAACTATTCAATGTGGCAGATTTCAGTAAATTCAGGATCCAGATCCCAAAGGTGGCCCTGACCACCTTTTCTCAGGATGGTGCTCACTAGTACCCCAACCAGGCCCTATTCACAACCCTGCAGATAAACTGTTCAGCCTCCATAATGGCAACATGAGCTATGTGAATGGACTGTTTCCTGGATATACCCGAGCTGTCTCAGAGAGTGCAGCTTGCTAAGAAAATGGATCTGCCTCCAAATCATTAATATCTGGGAACAGTGGTCAACTGCCTAACCACTGGTGGAATTCCTATAGCTCTTTCTGGGCATTTGGGGTTATGTGAAAACCATTTCTGACCAGGTCTGCATTCACACCAATAGGAATACCAGCATGGAGAGATCTGCTGAAAACCTGCTCAACCACTGTATAGTGTGGGGATGGCGGTATGAGGTCATCCCTCTGGAGCCTAGAATTTCTGGACCAAGAAAAGCCTATGATCTGGTATCCGCTATGATTCCCCTGTATTCTGCAGACCCTATTCTATCCCTGATGCTATGGATTAGATATGGGTTGAGTGTGTCCAGCAAGGGTCCATTGGTGGAAGCTTGCTCCTCAGTACAATGATACTGAGAAGCGGTGAAACCTTTAAGAGGTAGGGCCTAGGGGGAGGTGGTTAGATGACTGAGGTCGCTGCCCTCGGAAGGGATTAATGGTCTCGCAGAGTCTGTTGATTCTCTCGAGAGTGTTATAAAGCAAGGCCACCCCCACACCTGGTACCTTCTGCATGTGGCCATTTCCCTTCCCACCTCCGCCGTGTTGTGATACGGTCAAGGGGACCCACACCAGAAGATAAAAGATCTTAACTTTCAGCCTCCAGAAATGTGAGCTAAATAAACCTCTTGTATTTATAAAGTTCCTAGCCTCACATAACTTATTATAGAAATGGAAAACAGATTAATACAACCCAGATGAATACCATTTCAGTGGCTCTTAGCCACCATGTATGGAGGTAGAGACATTTCCAAACTACAGCAAATTCTATGAGCCTGGGTACACTGCTTCCTACAGAGATGGCAAGCACTACAGTAATAGTTTTACAGTGTGTTTTGTTTTGTTGGTACTAGGGATTGAACCCAGGAGCACTCTACCTCTGAGCTATACCCCCAGCCCTTTTTATTTTTATTTTGAAACAGGGTCTCACTACGTTGCTGAGGCTAGGCTCAAACCTGCAATCCTCCTGTCTAAGCCTCCCAAGTACTAGGATTATAGTACTAGTACTAGTACCACACCTATCTTCTACATTGTTCTTCTGAATTCAGAGATCAGAGCTGTTATTTATGAGAATGACCCAGTATATGGAGCATTCTCTGTATATGCTGACTTCCTGACATTCACATCTAAAGTGCCCAACATGAGACTGAAGAAATGAGGAAGGCCACGCCATCTACACTCTGGGGTGGAGAGTAAAGAATGTCACCTCCTACTGGCTGGCTATCAACTCCTAGAAAACCGACTGGGGTGACAGACTTCTTCAAATTCTGAGAAAAAGACTACTATGGAATAAAATCAGAGATCCTGATTAAAATCTCACATTTGATCAGTACTGGAAATAGTTTTAGCCTGCAATAGCCTGTCCAACCAGACCTACAAATGTCTTCTTTTAATATATATATATATATATATATAATATTTAATATATTTTATATTTATATATATTGTAAATATATATAATATAAACATAAAATATATATTTTATGTATATATATATATATATATATATATATATA
>PVJS01039890.1:0-18698 GCA_004027185.1 Glis glis | reverse complement strand
GCCCGGCACTCATATTTAGATATCGTATAGAGACAATCATGAGTGCTCAACTGATCTCACCTGATTAGTTGGGTGTTTAAAGGGTTTTTTTTTTATTTTCCCTTGGAATGGTGGAAATGTGTTCTGCCTATGAACGAGAGGGAGATAAATAGTGTGAGCAAGATGACAAGCTGTGGTAAATTCTATTGTGTTTCTCAACTTTTCACTCCTACTCTTAAAAGACTATAGTATGCCCCGTGGACACAGAACTGCTCTGTGAACTTTGGCCAATGGAATATTAGCAGAACTAACATATGTCACAGGAAAAAAATAAACTTTAGGGACCATTACATTTTTCCTAAGGCTCTTTCTATGGGGAAAAAAATAGTACCTCTTAGGCAGGAGCTGCTTCTTCATCTCAGACCTGAGAAAGGACACAGCATAATTATAAATTTGCATTTCACAGAACAGTCGTGTGTGTGTGTGTGTGTGTGTGTGTGTGTGTGTGTGTAGGTGAGTGTATTGCAAGTCTTAAGAATGAAATGGATTTTTTTTGCAATAATGGGGATGGAATCCAGGGGCATTCTACCTCCAAGCTACACCCCCCGCCCTATTTGTTATTCTTTATTTTGAAACAGGGTCTCACTAACTTGCGAAAGGCCTCACTAGCTGAGGCTGGCCGTGAACCCGAGATCCTCCTGTCTCAGCCTCCCAAGTACTGGGATTACAAGCATACGCCACCACACCTGACTGAAATGCATTTTTAAAATAAAATTTGAGGATTTAGTCACTAGAATTTCATATATAGAGTGTATGTATGTGAGTGAATCAATAGTTGAACTGAATGGCTGAGTAGCTTGTAAGTTTTCATATTTGAATGAAAAAAGTTAAACCAATTAATCAGCAGTTTAATGAGGATAATAATTATCTTGATATTTAATGAAAACAGTAAATAAGAGTGAAAATTTTAAGATCTGTTCAAATATATGAAATATATATTTGGGAATGCTAAAGTCTATCAAAGGAGAAGATTATGAAAAAGAAGAAAGAAATAAGAGTATATGAGAGATTCCATTGGGTACAATAAGAAGACCTTGTAATTAAAAATTGAGATCTGGTTATCTCTCTCTTTATTTCTCTGTGTATATAATAACAGTAGAGAAAATTTAAATTCCTCTATATGTATAAGGTATTTTTTCAATGGAAAACCTGGATTATCCAACAAAATGATTCATTTACAAATTATAATATATGCCTAGTATTTTAGTTGGTTTGGGTGTATCACGATTATTTATAGAATCTCTGAAAAATTACTAATCGAAATTAATGAAACATAAATTTAGTTAAAAATTTACTACTTAGTGATTAAATTTTACATTATTTTTATATCTCTCAATCAAATTAATTATATAAATTATGTATCTTGAATCTGGGCGTGGTGGCGCACGCAAATATATCTATATAAATAGATATATTTATATGCATATAGATATATGCATATATCTAATTGGAGAATACTAACACATTTATATGCATATATCCATAGATATTTCTACATGTAATCATTCAGGAGTTCAGCTTCAGCCAAAATCCTATGTTCGATCTTGCAATTTGAGCCACCATTGGTGAGGACAGGACTGTTCATGGAAGGCATCCTGCTGGGGATAAGGAGCCATACTCCCTGCACCAGACTAGGCACACAGTCAGTGCACTGCAGCCTTCTGAAGGGAGGCACAGTCAAGGGCTCAGGTGTCTTTAGGCCAGCCCAGCTCACATAAAGACAGCTTCATTCTGAGGCCAGGTGCCTCCCTGGGAGACTTCATTACTTACGGCTTCAGCCCAACGCATGAAGGTATCTATCACTACATTATCAGACAGAATAATTTAAAGGCCCAAAATATCCCCTATACTTCACCCATACAACTGCCTCTCTTCCTCCTGCGCCTCTCAACCTCTGGCAAGCGTTGATGTTTTTACCAGCTATACAGCTTTTCCTTTTCCAGAATGTCACGATGTAGGAAACATACAGGAAGTACAGCATTCTTAAGTTGTTTTCTTCTACGTTAGCATTATGCAGTCAAAATTCATCCATCTCTTATCTCTTTTGGTGACTTGATACCCCACATTTTAAATATTGAATGATATTGCATTTAAGAGTTTACCACAGTTTGATTTTCCATTCACCTCTTAGCAGGCATGAAAACTCTGCCTTAAATACAAATGACCCCAGTATCCTTGGCCTACAACTGAGTTAGCCTTCTATCTTATGAATGAGGGATCACAAAGAAAAGGAGCCTCAGATCTTTGCTCATCCACCAGAATAGAGCTTTTACACCAGGCAGCTGGGGAATGAGCAGCTCTCATAGCCTGGTCCTCTCTCCACTTCCTTCCCCTACTGGGGGAGCAAGAGCCCTCTGTCATACTGAGCCAGGGGAGGAAGAGGGGGCCACTCCAGTACCATAGACTTTCTTCTTGCCAAGATTTAGTGTTTTTAATTAATGTTTGTTCATTTTTGCATGCCTTGGGACAAGTTCTAGAGTCTTAACATTGTTATAGCTTAAAATTTTCTCACTGAAATACTTATTTGGGAGATAGTCCACCATTCCCCAATCCTCCTTTCTGAAAGTCAGATCTCAAATTCTAAGTCAATCTGAGTTTTTAATCAGTATTTACTGACAGTGTACTAATATGCTTCAGTTTAAAAATAGTCAACTACTTTTGAATGGGTAAAGATTTGATGAATTATTTGATTGCTGGATTTATATTCAAATTGTAAACATAGATTATTTTGATATTTTCCTTGTGATACAAAGCAAAATTTTAAGCACACACGTTATTTAAGTATAACTGGTCAATTCCAGAGATTTTTCCGGCTGATGTAAGACACAATTGTTAATACCAGTTTATGTACAAACTTCTAAAGACTCCACATGTGTGTATTAGATAACAACAGAGACTAGATAAATGAAAAGAATTAATGTTGCCTTTTCGGTGAAAACTGAACTGTGAGAAGTGCCTCACAAGTCCCTCCTCACCCCAGAGTGTGCTGGAAAACCCTCTCCATGCCAGAACACAGCGCCGAGCACACAATATGCAAGCTAAAACCATTTGCTGAATTTAATTGTCAGGGCACATTTTAGACATTTGCTGTTGGAAGCACACTGACTAAAATTTGGCCCTGGAGGGTGGGCAGCTGAAATGAATAGCTAATAGAAAATTTTTGCTGATGTTTCAGCCCGATGATTAAAATTCCTCCCATGACCACTCTCATCATTGCTGTTTGGGTTAATAAAGGCACCAAAGCAACAAGGTATGAATTAATCTCGCGGTACTTGAGTATCCTGCTAGCAATACCTATGTGGGTTGAGAACTAACCTAGCGCCATACTTAATTCCCACAACAGCCTTATGAGTTTAGTCATATTGCCTTTGCCATATCATAGAAGGGGAGATTAAGCTCAGTGCCCATCATCTCCAGTTGGCAAACATTAAACCCAAGATCTGAACAAAGCTGCCTGTCTTCATAGGCAGTACCCTTTAATGACATGCAGTACCAGTAAAACTTTTGATGATAACCCACGCAGTCACTCAAGCCCAGTACAGTGGTTCTCACTAGGTAGGTGCACACTTTTCAGGTCCCCTGGATCAAGGATGCTAGGTGTTTTGAGACTTTTATAAGAACTAATGTAAAATGTGCTGGTCATGGTGGAGCACACCTGTAATCCCAGGACTTAGGAGGCTGAGACAAGAGGATCAGACTGAGGGTACAGCTCAGAGGTAGAATGCCCGTGGGTTCAATTCCCAGTACTGAAAAAAAAGAACGTATGGAAATTTTATTAGATTACTTAAATATATCTATCTGAGTAAATATGTTTTGAAATAAAGGAGTTACTAAAGTATGATTGTAAAAGTTCGAAATGAAGATTGGTATTTATATTGTAAAGGAAAACTATTACATTAAGCATTATATTAAACCACATAAGATGTTTGGGTGGTTTGACATACCTGTGGGTGTGGGTGTTTATGTGGTTACATATAACTTGTTTGGGGGACCTATTTTATTTGCTTTACTAAGAGTAATTTAACTTTTACACTGAGGATACCATGAAAAATGTTTTACTAATATATGGAAACTTTAAAAAGTGAAAGCATATTACCCTGTTTTATATATTATATTTTACAAAGGATTTCATAAACTGAAAGATCAACTTCCAGCCTTTTACCTTCAAGTAATTCTATGATTTGCCCCATTTTTCTTCTAGTAATCTTATGAGACCCCTTGTGGCTAAACTATTCTTGAGTTCCCTGTGGGCAAGTCTATTTTGTGTTCCTATCATAAACAATTTGAAATTAGTGTGAGTTGTTGAAATGTTTGCTGATGATATTGTATGCTCTTACTCATAACTGGAGTACCTCATTACCCTGCTCTAAGCTATTAGATCTTGAAGAACATTTGCTTCCATAAAACTTGAGTGAATCAAGTATTGGTTATGCTTAAGGATCCTGACCTTCTTTACTCATCTTATCAACTACCCTTTCTACTTTGTCTGTAAATTTCTTTGAAGTAGTTATCAAAGAGCTAGACTCATTTAGTTGTTGATATTTCTGTGCATCGCTGATTTCCAATGTCATGTTTTGCTCAGTGGTGTTTTTGTTGGCTTTTTTTGCTTTACTTTTTAGAAATGTCCACTGGTGTTGAGATAAGTATAATATATAGTTAACATTCAGAACTATTTGGTCATTCACTGAAATCAAAATATTTGGAGAACTTCAACAGTGATTCATCCATTAGGAACAACTGTCTAGAAAATAGTTGGACATGAAATAGAAGAGTAGAGCTTCTTAGCAAGATTTATAACATCCAAGTGTCAGGCAACCTCACCTCTTCAGATGTCTGTGACCTGCTGGCAGAGATGTTTTAGAATGGTGCTAAGCCATATTTTTCACCTGGTCCTTACTCTACTACAAATAGTAGACTGATTAATGACATCTCCTAACTCCTCTATGTTGAGGAAGCCATTAGTCTTTTCAGAACAAGGCAAAGATGCATATGTAGACACAGAAATTCACAGAAAGATCAGATGATGTCCTTAACATTCAATTAAACATAAACACATCATACCATAGCAGCACAAGGAATCTCATTCGATGGGAAGTAAACAAGGAAATGCTCAACTGAAGGCTTGTATTTGAGAATTACAATGTCATTTATTTCAAAACTTATATTTGACACAACTGAAAAAACTTACTATCTGAGAGAGAAAAATTAAATTGCTCAGTCTGTCAAAAATTGAGATTAAAACAATTCTTATAGTATGGATCTGTCCAGAAATAAAATAGAAGAAACAAAAAAATGCTCCACTAAAATCTATAAAAACTTCAGTTAAACTGTAAATCTAATCAGTATTGATTAAATGAGCATTTAGAATTCATATGTGTTCTAAAATACCTGTTTTCTATTTTAAAATAGGTATTATGGCTTTGTGAGAGTAAAAAGATAAAATCAACATTGATTATTTTCCATGAGAAAACTCAGTCCCTTAAAAGTATTTGCTAAAATATGACTTTTCTGCTTCTTTATGCTCTGACAATTCTTGTGAAAAAAGCTATATAATTTTTAGCAGACAGTAGGTTTTATCTTTTCAGTTTTCTCAGCACTTTTGCAAATATAATGGCATTTTTAGAATATAAAATATAATCCCAGTTTTTCTTCATATGCATCCAATTGACACAGTTTTCAAATATTAAAATTGAATATTAATGAGTTTTAGAGGGTTATCGAGGTTTGTCATCATACATTATTACTTTAGTCATACAATTTATAATTCATTGCTAGAGATATATGTGAAACACATCTTTAATCTTTTTTAACTTTTGTTGGTTCATTATAGTCTCACATCGTAACATAGTGCATAGTGATAGTGACATACATGTACACAGCACTTGGTAAGTTATATATAATAAAGTATCAGAGGTGATATGGTATTCTACTTGAATTGGAGAAAACCATTGCTATACACAAATTATGTGTAGATTCAACAATGGAATTATTTTTATACAAACATTTTAATTGCAATCTACATAACATATATATGTTTTCAAGGACAAGAAACTAATACACTAGTGAATACTTTTTTGGACCTATTCAATTGGCTTTTGTTTTAAGTAAAATTCATGGTATATGAGAGGACATCTTAATATACTTCAGTGTTAAGTGATAGAAACAGGAAGTATTTTAGCAGATAATTGTGGATTTATTGTGTGCACAATTTACATTCAGCTTAGAGCAACACAACAACAGGGTATGCAAACAGCAGAAAGGAAATTTTTTTTCTGCTTTCAGAGTATTGAATCATTCTGAATGTGTTGGCTAGAGCACACATACTATATTATTGTTGATATTTTTCTTTTCTATGAAAATTTAATGTAAATGCAGAGGTAAATTTAATTCAGAGATAACAAAACTTAAACTTTGGAAATCTTTCCTTACATGGACCTCATTCCAAATCCTCAAAGAGATTCTAAATAATGTCTGCACAGAGTCAAATACTTTTATAAATTTGAATTTTTTTTAAAAAAGGCAAGTTTAACTGCAATAAGTCAAGACTGTTGTCTTTTTTTTATAATCCAACTGCTCTTCTATAACAGATCTGCTTGGGCTTTTAGGAGTGGCTACTGGCATTTTAGTGGCTGTCTAGGGAAGGGAAGCTAAGTTCTGGTAGATTTAGTTGGAGTTTATTAGAATACTTTTTGGTAGTTTTTCAGTAATGTCATAACTTAGTGTCATTATTGCTAGTGGTCCTGGTGTCATAACGTCTCCTAGGAACATTGCTGACAACCAGTAGTTGGAAATGTATTTTGACACATTTCACATCTTTCAGCTCCTTGCATGAGTAGTATATAGGTAGAAGAGGAGAAAAGATATTGAAATGTATGTAGCCAAAAGCTAGTGTGAAATATTCTACTTAATTTTAAAACATATTCATGTATAAAATTTGATAGCGGTTGACAAAAATCCAGAAATTTTCATAGGGCATTGCCAATAAAAGTTGTCAAGCAGAAACTACTTTTTTTCTATGCCATCAATAATAATAATAATATTGTAATAATAATCGAACATGCCAGAAAATAAGACTGAACATTTTCATATTCCTATTAAAGTATATTATAAAACTAATTTCTATCATATGAAGAAGAGATAAAAATAATGAAGCAAAAAAAAGCAGAAAATAAATAAACTGTCTCAAGAACCACATCAAATAGTTACATAATGCAGAATACAGCTATTTCTTTACTTGGTTTTATGGATTTTTTAATCTGATTTTTGTAATTTCCTTCCAGATATCAGCCTAATCTGTTTATACTTTTCTTTTTGGCTCTGAATACTCAGACTCATGTAGACATCACTTTGTTTTTACACACTTCAATATCTGGAGGACTTTTAAAATGATTGATTGAAGAAAAAGATATTATAAGATATAAAAATAAACAACCAAAGTATTTAGTTCTATTCTTACTGTACAGACCTGAATCTCTGAGTCTGTTTCCCCTATGGTAAGGATGGCTCTGAGAATATAAACAAAATAGTTGTAGGGGAATGTGTAAGCCTTATAAAATCAGTATGATTCGAAACTGAGGATTTTTTTTTTTTTTTTGGTGGTACCGGGATTGAACCTAGGGGCATTTTAGCTCCGAGCTACACCCCCGGCCCTATTTTTTATTCTTTCTTTGGAAACAGGGTCTCACTAAGTCGCAGAGGGCCTCACTATATAGCTGAGACTGGCTGCGAACCCAGATCCTCCAGTCTCAGCCTCTCATGTACTGGGATTACAAGCGTGCGCCACCACGCCCGGCTAAAATTGAGGATTTTTAATTCCTATTTCAAAATATCAAGCCTTTTACATAAACAGGCCATCTCACTGGAATATGCATATATTTGATTCAATACGGTTGATCGCAAAAGGCTAAGGCAGCATTAATTTTCCAAACTTAACATTCTCAGAAAAAGAACATACGTGGAACCACAGATTTCCCTCACTGCACAGGACGGTGATACCTGACGGGGAAGAGTGTGTTGTGATGGCCTCTAGGCTGAAGCACAGGCTCCCAGAGTCTCCAGAAATTGAGGGGTTCAGAGCTCAGAGTTCGGGGAGTCAGAGAATTATGATTTAAATGAAGAAAATAATCAATCTATAGAAACAGATCAGACACAAAGGACAGATGAAAAAACTAGAATACTAGAACATCAAAAGCCAGCTATTATAAATATGTTTATGAAGGTAGAAGACAGTATGAACATCATAAGGAGACAGAGAAGACAAACTAAATTCTCAATGTGAACTTGAAGCGATGAAAAAAGTATGATGTTTACAATGAGATGCGGGTTAGACAGTAGGGAATAAAAGATTAGTGAACTTGAAAATACAGCAACTAAAATTATCCAAAATGAAAAAGTGGGTGTCTGACCTGTGAGATAATATTAAGTGGTCTAATTTATGTTTGCTCATGCGCCCAAATTAGAGGTACAAGGATAAAAATATTTCAGATAGTAATAGTTAAGAATTTCCCCAATTGTACTGGAACTATAAAACCACAGGTCTAAGATGTCCAACAAAACGGAAAGAGGGAAAGGGCAAAGAAATCACAATAAAATAATTATGAAAAAATGGAAACCTTATAGAGGATAGCAAGAATCCACTGAAAAAGGATAATTTATAACCATGAGATAAAGAGAAGAACAATACAACCTTGGGTTTCTTATCATAATGTCAGGAAATTGGGGAATGGTATCTCTAAAGTGCTCAAAGATAAATAAAAAGTTTTCAAATTAGGCCAAAAGAGCATTTTGAGATAAGCATTATCAGACATTATTCAACAAATGATATGTGTGTGTGTGTGTGTGTGTGTGTGTGTGTGTGTGTGTGTGTTACTACGGATTGAGTTTAAAGGCATTCTACCACTGAGTTACACCCCTAGCCCTTTTAATTTTTTTTTAAATAGGCTCTCATTAAGCTATGGCACACCACCTAGAACCTGAGATTTTCCTGTCTCCGCCTCCCAAGTACTAGAATTACAATCATGAGCAGCAGCCCAGTTCAATAAATGATTCTGAACACCAATAATTATTGAAAGAAATTTGTTGGGTAAAAGAGAAACATCTAGATGAACACTTGGTGATAAAGCTAGGAAGATGTAGGAGATGTAAAATGGGGCAAATAGAAGATATTTTCATTTTCAACTTATTTCACAGATAATTGTTGAAGCAAAAAGTAATAATATTTTGCAGGTTGTATACTATATCTAGGCATAAAATATCTGATTAAAGGATTAAAATAAAAGAAATCAGAAAAGTAAAGAATCAAAGCATAGTATTGTTGAATTCCTACATTGTTCTTGAAATGGCATTATTTAAAGGCAGAATATATTCAAATAAAATCTATATCTTAACCCCTAGAAGTCCTACTAAAGATTTTTATTACTAATTATACACACCAAGACATATAAAAATTAAAAAATCTTATAAGAAAAATTAATGCAATGGAAAGATAAAAACATAAGTAATAAATAGAACACCAATGTCCAGACTGAGAACTTAATAAAACTTTATCAATAAGTATAGAAAAGTGCCAATTATCCTAAACCCCTCAGTTAAAATCACAGATGATCAGAATGAGTGTAAAAATCAGTCCTTACTGTGGATATATCAATTAATTTGTGGCAATCATTTCATTATGTATGGTCTCAAATCCCATTGTACATCATGAATCATGTACATCATGGACAAATTTTATTTGTCTATTATACCTCGATAAAGCTGGATAATTGTTTAAAAAGAACAAAAAGACATACATAGGTAGAGTGGGCACACTTCTGAAGATGCTACACCGACGATTCTTGTACCTTACTTATTCAGGTAAGCACCAAACTAGGTGTTGATGAAGGAACTTTACAGATGTTTGTAAACTTCTAGATCTTAAATTAGGGAGCACACTCTGGATTATGCAGGTCAGTCCAAGCCTATTACCTTGAACAGAGAGTGTTTGTCCAGCTAGAGTAGAAGAGCTGAGTGACAAGGGAGGCAGAAGAGAGACTCAAGGGAAGAGGAGGATTCACCTTACAGTGCTGGCTTTGAAGGTGGAGGAAGGGAGTCCCAAAACAAGGGGTGTAGGTGGTCTTGATGACCCCTCCTCATCGAAATCCATCAAGAAATGAGGACGTCAGGTCTGAGGTAGAATACAAATGCTAATTTAGATATTTGTTCTGAATTCCATATAAAAGATAAATAGACTTAGGAGAGTGCCTATTTACTCCTGATGGTGACGTGGTGCTTTCTATTGTAAGTATTATTAAGGTTTGGATTTAAAATGTCCCCAGATTGCATGCATGTTGGAGGTGGGACTTGGATGTTGTGGAAGGCACCCTGGGGGTGTGGCCAGGTCCCTGGGGTCATGGCCAGGGACAGTGTATGTGTGACACAGCTTTTCTCTCTGACTCTTTTGCTCTCTGTTCCCCAACATAATGCACTGAAGATCTCCAGCCCCGTATCCTGCTTAGCAGCTGGCATAACTTGGACTATATACAGTGACTGAAATCTCCGAAACTGTGAACCTATAAACTTCTTCTTCCTCTTAAGTTTTATGTGGCAGGTGTTTGGGTCACCATGGTGTGAATTTTGAAAAATTATCTTAATCTTTACCCATTATCATTTTAAAACAACAACAGAGATTCCTATTTATAATTTTTATCTTTTTATACTTTTATTGGTGCATTCTAGTCTCACATCATAATGTAGTTCATAGTGATAGTGGATCGAAGGATATATGTGAAAGCAACAGGAGTAAACACTTCAAATGTTGAAATAAAAATAGTGATGCATTAAAATTTTAGGGTTTTTAAAAAATCTGGGTATTGCACGTTGCTGACTTGGGTTATGTGGATAAAATAGGTTTTCTTTATGATTACTACAGTACTTGAACAATACATCAGTCAGAGGTAGTTTCAGCTAACTTGGATTCTGAGTTTGGAAAACCCTGAACATTTATTCTAACAGTGTGTTCAATCTGGTGATAAATCAAAATTGACCCAGGCTTCTCCTTTTTTGTCTATCTTTCTAGTCTACCTAAGTACATAATAATTGCTCTATAAGTCCTTTCCAGTTATGGTCTTACCAGAAATAAAATAAATTTCATCTAGTTGTCTTTTAAATATAATTTGAATGGCTTCATTATCTTATATATACAACTTACCCAAACTGTCTTGTAAATCAATGTACACTCATCAACACCAGCAAGGCTCACATAAACAAGAGCATTATGGGTCTTAAATGATAATTACCACAAACTAATGAATTACATAAATCATTTATAATGAAGGGAAATAAACAAGTACTCTGAGATGAGCACATTAATAACTTTTTTAAAAGCAATGATTAATTTAATTTATGTAGTATGTCCACAGACAGTAATAACTTGCATTTTATATCTGAAATGCAGACATAATTAGCAGTTAATCTAAAGGGATATAACATATCTAGTAGCAATAGTTTAAACTGAAAAATGAAGATTAATTTTATCTTTGATGTAAATTATTCTGATAATATCCTATGATTTGAAAGTCACTATAAACAGGAATAAATGAAGATTAAGTTCTTTCTGACAAACCTAGAATTTATTCCAAACTATGAATTAGCATGCTTCACAATTCCAAGTAATTTGTGATATGCTATAGTTTCCAGTGATATACTCAGTCAAATGCTAATTGAATTTATATGTGAGAAGCTAGGGAGTTCATAAATTCTTCTTTAACATTATAAATTAGATCATGAAAAATACATTATTTAGTCTCGCGGTTCACTTACATTACTTAAAAGATGTTCAACCAGGTAGCAAAAAACTCATATATAATTAGGCAAACTGCCTTTTCCCCCAAGTAACAAGCATGGCCTAAGTTGAAATATTTTATATAAACTTATTTTTCTCTTGACTGTACCTGACAATCATCTTCTTGTCCACAATTAAGTTTGCAAGCAGTATTTTTCCCAATCATTAAGTTTCCTATTTATCCTTCCACTGAAGGAAAGACAATACATAATAATGGGACTGTTTCAGCTTGAAACTCATCTCAAATATTAAATCTATATATTCATTCCCTTGTAGGTTCATTCAAAAACTGTATAACCATTCAGTGCTAGGATTAGGGTATATATATTTTCAGAGAGGGTAGGTAAATTTGGTTATCTTTACTAGTAAAATATTCCCTTATCTATAGTATGTGAGTCAAAGACTAAATGTGTTAATATTTTCAAATGATTTGTTCTTGGTTACATTGGTAGATGTGATGATATGGAACTCCAGAGAGGGTTGGTTTTGCACACCCTGCTGTAGTGTGACTGTGTCCCTCCAAGGTTTGTGTTAGAAACTGAATCACCAGAACCACAGGGCTGGGAGGGGGAGCCCAAGGAGGCAGGATGAGACCTAGAGGACTCCGCCTTCATGAGCAGACCTCTGCTGCTACCGCAGGAGTGGGTCTGTTAGCAGCAGAGAGAGCTTCTTATAAAAGTCCAAGTGTGGCCCCTTCTCTTCTCTCTTCTCCGTCTTGCTTTCTATTCTCTCTTTATCTCTTTGCTTCTCTCCTTCTCCTTCTCCTTCTCCTCCCCTCCTCCTCCTCCTCCTGCTCCTCCTCCTCCTTCTTCTTCATCTTCTCTTCTTTTTTTTTTCTTTTCTTTTTCTTCTCCTTTTCTCTATCCTATCCTATCCTATCCTATCCCATCCCATCCCATTCTATCCTATCCTACTCTTGCCTTCCACTTTCCACCATGGACTGATGTGACAAGAAGGAAAAATCCCCGGATTTTGGACTTTTCAGCCTCAAGAACTGTGAGCCAGTAAATTTCTGCTTGTGACAAGTTATCTTCTGTATGGTGTTCTGCTAAAGCACAACAGAGAGGGGGAAGACACATCCCATAGCTCTTCCTTTTTACTTGTACTGGATTCGTGGGGAGTTAAGGGAGCACGGGAAGGACACAGCAAGAGGAAGTGAATGACATTGACAGGAAGAGGGGGAGGGGATGTGAGAGGACTGCAAGATGAATCTTCTGCCCCTGCATCCTAAAGTCTATGATTCAGCCTGTTCCTATTTTTGACATTGTGATTCGTTGTTTAATTTTAAAAAAGTGGGAATATATCACCCAAGGGTTCAAACTGAATGATGTAGATATCAGAGAAGAGGGAACTGGGTTTTTCATCAAATATTTGAAAATTGATATTTTGCCTCTTTATTATGTGAGTGTTCTAATACAGAGATGGTTATAACTTGTTCTAAAGTATTGATGAATCATTTGCAAAACCATCTAACAAGGCCACGATAGAACTATCACATTTATTTTTATATATTTATTGGTGCATTAAAGTCCCACATCATAATGCAGCTCATAGTGATAGTGACACACATGCACACAGCAGTTAATGGGCTTTTCCCAGGCTCCCTCCCCACTCCTCCTCTTCCTCATTCAGGGTATTGAGTTGACATTGATATTCTCACATATGTATGTAATGTCATTAACTTCATTTTTTTTTTTTTGCGGTACCAGGGATCGAACGCAGGGGCGTTCTACCTCCGTTCTACACCCCCGGCCCTATTTTTTATACTTTATTTTGAAACCGGGTCTCACGAAGTTGCGGAGGGCCTCACTAAGTAGAGAGAGAGAGAGAGAGAGAGAGAGAGAGAGGAAGCGAGAAGCGAGAAAGCTGAGGCTGACCGCGAACCCAGATCCTCTGGTCTCTGCCTCCCAAAGTACTGGGATTACAAGCGTGCGCCACCACGCCCGGCCTGTCATTAATTTCTTAATTTAAATTTCCATTCTCTTGGTAAGATTTTGCTTGGCTTCTTTCCTTCACATATTTCTATTCTACTCTAGGAATATAAATAGATAAAATACACTGGGAGCAAAGAAGGAAACTGCAAGTGAAAGTCACTCTCTCACACACACACACACACACACACACACACACACACACACACAACATGCTCACACACATAGGATAAGGTCCTTTCATTTTTTAGTCTCATTATGAAATTGAAATAGAATGGACCTTCTCTTCTGAATGGACTGTATGGTTGGAGTTTTACAAAGATGATTTCCATGAGCTCATTCTTTTTAGCTTTAGTATGTTGGAAATTTTTACCCGAAATGTTTTTATAGTAAAAGAACATGCAATCTTAGATTAACTGTGGGAACCTTTAACTATGGAATAGTCTTACAGAATTCCTTAACCAATACAACTTCAAGCTAGCCTAGCACAGGGTAATACATGAAAATTCAGTTTCTATTAGGATGTTGAGAAAAACAGACAATTCTGTTATTTTATGTTTAGCTTTCCACCACCATCAATTATTCCACTAACTGGTATGCTTTTCCATGGCAGGATTTTGAAAATATCCGATTAAAAGAGTATCATTTTTGTTTCTCTTCTTGTGCATGACTAGCAAAAGAAAAAGGTCTGCCTGCATTCAACAAAGACGAGCATATGGTTCCCTGTCAGTTTCAGATCTCTTCCCCTTGAATTGCACACAAAAAACAATTAGGAGAAAATCAACCATATTCATGAGTTTTTTTTTTATTAACCTCTTTCAAATATACAATGCATGTTCTTATGGGATTCATTCAGTCAATTTTTATACACATTTCATTTACATATTCAAGATGAAAAAGAATTTTTCAGCAGAAAATAAGTTAGAAACATTAGACAGCATATTTATGAACCATGAAAAAGTAAAGTGTCCCATTTACCTAGGAAGAAAGCACTTTCTACACCTGGATTCATTGGTTCATTAAACCAAATATTAAATACCTACTATGTGCCGAAAACTATGAAAATGACTACCACATCCCTTTTTCTACTGAAGCTTTTAATCTAACCAAGCAAAATAAAATGGATTTCCAAGTATTCATTGAAAACTCAAGAGTGGAATCTCTCATGGATTCAGCCTCTAAAAACCTTAAGTATAAAATATTGATTAATTTAGAGATCACACAATTAATTTAGAATTAACTTTTGAATATGAACACCTATTGAACAATAATTCTTAGAAATGACCATATATATCTTATAATTCTGCCTAAGAATACTTATTTATTTTTTTAAATATTTCACTTATATGTTGTCATTCTTTACTTTCCTTTAGACTTTTAATTTTTACAACAGGTTTTAAAAGGTTATGGTAACACAGAGACAGGTTAACGATTATTATGTACTCTAATATTATATCATTTTATTTTTAGAATATTTTAAAAGAGCAAGTTGGGTGTGGCAGTGCATGCCTGTAATCCCAGGACTTGGGAGGCTGAGACAGGAGGCCAACCTCAGCAACCTAGCAAGATCCTTGGCAACTTAGCAAGAACCTGTTTCAAATTAAAAAATAAAACAAGGCTGGAGGTGTGGCTTAGAGGTAGAATGCTGCATGGGTTCAATCACCAGTACTACACACACACACACACACACACACACACACACACACACACACGCACACACTCGCACACACACACAAATCAAATATAACTTATTAGTATTATTGTTGATAGTTTTATGTATTAACTTGACTAGACCATGGGTTGCCCAGATAATATTTGGTCAAACATTGTTCTGGCTATTTCTGTAAAGATGTTTTTCAAAGAGGTTAACAATTAAGATGGTAGACTGAATGAAGCAGTTGCCCTCGCCAACTCCACAACCTCTGTCAACCTCCACAAGCACACAGTGCGAGCCAGATTCTCATAACACAACCCCCGTTCTCCTCTCCCTCTCTGTCTCCTATCTCTGCTGTTTATCTGGAGGACCATCACTAATAGGTAAAGACATATGTGATTGTGGCAATCCTATTTTCTCTTCTTTAATGAACGAGGCTGTTCCTTACTAAACTGGATGTGCATTTTATTACATATTAAGCTCTAAAATACACTTGGCGCTCTCTTTGGAATATTTTATTCCTATTTACTAATACCTGTTTTCCTATACTCATATTACTCACTTTAGAACAGTTTAAATTTAATTTAATCTCCCCAATTCTTCAACTTAGTATTATTAATAAATCATATATATGTTCACTCTCACATATAGATTTTGCAATTAACCCATTCCTATTTTATAAAGTATGTCCTATTATTTTAAATATTGGCAAGCATTTCTCTTCCTATGATTAGTGGGAGTAATTTTAATATTTTATTATTTGAAGTATTATAGGGACTGAGCTGGCCACCTGAATGTGCTCCCATTGAACAAAAGCAAAATATAATCATGACAATGTCACATGCTAACCATTAAAACAAAATAGATATCCATGCACTCACATGCTAACCATTAAAACAAAATAGATATCCATACGCTCACTCTGATATTAATAAATAGTTGAATAAATAAGTGAGGGAGAACTGGTATTTCTTGGAGGAAAATTTTCAAAGAATACATGGAGAAGCTATGAATGAAATAGAAAATCATCAGTACAAATAACCAGTAATAATTTCTTCCATTAGCTGGGCATGGTGGCACATGCTTATATTCCCAGTACTTGGGAGGCTGAGACAAGAGGATCACAGGTTCGTGGCCGGCCTCGGCTACTTAGTGAGGTGCTGTTTCAAAATGAAGAATAAAAAATAGGGCTGTGGGTATATCTCAGAGGTAAAATGTCCTTGGGTTCAATCCCCAGTACCACAAAAAAATTTTATTATTAATATTTTTATTATATATTATTATTATTATTATTATTATTATTGTGGTACTGGAGATTGAACCCAGGAGCATTCTAAAATGGGGGTGAGCTACACCTCCACCCCCATTTAGTTTTTTATTTTGAAGGAAGGTCTCACTAAGTTGCAGAAGGTCCCACTTAGTTGGTGAGGTTGGTCACAAATCTGCAATCCTCTTGTCTCAGCCTCCCAAGTATTGGGATTACAGGTGTGTGCCACCATGCCTGGTATCCAAATTATTATTGATAAACCAAAAACAAACAAACAAAAATAGATGCAAACTAGAGCTAAAAAATATATGGGGAATCGCTATCAAGGACAAGCTAAGAGATTTTAGTAAAATATGATAATTATCTCATAGCAAGTGATCAACATAGGAGTTAAAGTTGAATTACATTTCTGTTTACTACAAGGGACACTAGTGAGAGATGTGGCTATGTCCTTCCCTGATTCCCTTGTATATTCATGCACTCACTCTATGATGCTATAATTGTCTTGGGCTGATAGCAAATCAAGCTATTGATGAATAAACAAGAAGGACTAGAGCCTTGCTCCTCCTTCTTTCCAATGTGGAACAAACTTTAAAGTGCAGCTTATCTTCAGACCTCTCAGGGGATCAGCATGCCACTCTTCTGCAGTTGAGAACATATTCTGTCTCAGCGTTATTTTCTGTGCACTATCTTCTTTGCTGGATTCATTTCTTCTGATATATCCTCAAACAAACAACAACAACAACAACAAAAAATTCACCTAACAAACACTCTTTATCTCAGTATCTTCTTTCTGATCCCCAAAAAGACTCCATTGATTTCAGAACTTCTCAGGTCATGCCAGAAGTCATTTGAGCAACATGTCAATGATAATAAGATTTATTTTATTGTTTTCACCTGCAGAATGATTGCACCAACAAGGAAGGGTGCAATAACTGCAGCTGAAAAAGAAACGTGATTCTCAAAATCAACCATCAGAATGGTGAAGGACTGCACACACAAATGGACCACATATGGAAATCCAACTCTGCTGCAAGAAACCTGGGGAATCAAATCACAGCTCCTGCAGCACTCACCCCAAGTTGTTAGGTCCTGGTCAGCGATTGCCATCCTCTCTAAGTTTTTCCATGGCTTCCAACTTAGGAGCAAACAGATAAGGGCAAAGATTCTCCTCAAGTTAGTCACTTAAGAGCCTCTCTTTCTAGTGACCCTCCTTTAGCTTCCGTATGCCAATAATCTACAATCAGAGCAAATGTTTAAACAGTTAAGAGAAGGTGGATCGATGTCAATCCCACAGACATAGCTATTTGATCAACTATCGACACCTGCAAATGTCTTCATAAGATGTAAGGAAAACAGGTGAGATGTCACAGTACTTGATTTCATCACAAAAATAAGAATATTTGCACTGAGGAGGATAGGAAAAATAGTTCAACATTACCCACATCACCACTCCCTTAGCCCCAAGGGATACGGCATGAAGAGAGATACTGCCTACTTGGGGTAAATAAATGAAAGAGAGAACAGGAGATTGCCTCAGACTCTGACAGCAAGTCCGCCACAGTAAAATCCAGCCTTAGGAGGAGTCCCACATCCACAGTTTAGTACCTGTGGGTTGAGACTCCAGAACTTTCCTGATGCCAAAACAGAATCCACAGTCCCTGTAGACAGATCAGTCTCTAGTCTACATCACTGCCAGCCAACTACAAGAGTGTTGAACTCTGCACAGCCCTCAGTGGCTGGGCTTTGGTTACACCCCAGCTCCTCACCCATACAGATGTCAGAGGACTTCATCCCTGCATCAGTCTTAGATATAGAGAGACCAAGAGCCATGGTACACACAAATGTACCAGGCATAGGGACTATGTCAGACAGCTTATCCAGAATCTCTGGACAGGATTATTACTTAAAGTCTTAGATAAAGCCAGTCTTCAAAAACTGAAATAGCTTCAAATTCCCTTCTCCTCCTCCTCCTCCTCCTCCTCCTCC
>PVJS01039889.1:0-18696 GCA_004027185.1 Glis glis | reverse complement strand
CCTCCGCACTACACCCCCGGCCCTATTTTTTATACTTTATTTTGAAACCGGGTCTCACAAAGTTGCGGAGGGCCTCACTAAGTAGAGAGAGAGAGACGGAGAGAGAGAGAGAGAACGCGAGCGAGCTGAGGTTGGCCGCGAACCCGGATCCTCCGGTCTCCGCCTCCCAAAGTACTGGGATTACAAGCGTGTGCCACCAAGCCCAGCCCTTCAAAGTCCTTTTTCATGTCCAGATCTGCCTGCCACTCCTCTTCCCTCAGACGCCTCCTCTCCTCCTTCAGACAGGCGGCAATCAGCCTGGCCAATTCATGCCATGGTGCTGGGTGCCTTCAACGGCTTTCCCTGCCTCAGTTTCCCCCGCATTGCAAGTGGGGAGAGGCATCTGTCCCCAACACACTGTGAAGCTGTCCACTAGCACTCTGGACCCCCTCCCACGCCACCCCAGCATCGGTGAGGCCCCTCAGCTTGGGGCCACAGCCCCGTCTGATCTTACCCACCATAGAGCAGTCTGCCCCTCTGCTGTCTCCCCGGCTGGACAGCGGGGCTGGGCTGCCCTGCTCCTCCTGTCCTGGGTTCAGATCCCCACCCTGATGTCCCACATTGTACAGCAGGGGTGGGGAAACTCTCCACGATTCCCCACTCAGGTGTCACCCGCCCCGGAGTGCCCGCCACGTGACAGGCACGGCCAATGTTTTCCTGCATTACCTCCGGTCGGCCCTGCAGAGCGGAATTATTATCCTCTCCATTTCCAAACAGGGAAACTGAGGGCCAGAGATGGGAGCCCGAGGTCCCTAGATAGCAGATGGCTGGGCAGGCTCTTGTCTCCAGGTTCCTCGGGCTCCCTTGGGCACACGCATGTCCCTGGCAGCCTGCAGGGCTGGCCCTGAGGATTCCCGAGTACCACCCCTCCTGGAGATGGGCAGCCTGGCTCCACCGAAACCAGAAGACCTGCCCCTCCTCCCATCTGCTCCATGGTGCCTCCTGCATGACGGGGCACCCTTGCGGGATGCTGGGGACAGCGGGGTGGCCACCAGTCTCTGTGTGCCCACCGCACACCCTTATTCTCTTAACCCTACTCTTCCTCTGTAAGCAGTCCCGTTGTGATCTGATCCCATGGGTGAATTCTGTTTTCTGCTGGGGGCCCCGGCTGATCCAAATTTAAGTCTCCCTCCACTTCAGACCTGTGAAGCCAAAGAGTTAACATCTCCGCGTGGGCGTCCAGTAGACACCAAAACATGTCCCTGTGGAGCCTGTTCCCTCGGGAGCAACGCGTCCCCTGGGCTTCCCCTCATCCTGCCTGTGGGTGGACACGCCAAGCCGCGAACAGACTTTCTAACATTCTTACTCACTTCCTGCATCGTTCAGCGACCACCCGCAGCCCTGAGAGCCAGGCCAGTCCACACTCTGCCCTCCCTCTCTGCTTCCAGAAGAGTCTGGAAGATTTCCCCTCCCTACCACTGGGTCTAATCTTTTTTTTTTTTTTGCAGTACCGGGGATTGAACCCAGGGGCGTTCTACCTCCACATTACACCCCCGGCCCTATTTTTTATACTTTATTTTGAAACCGAGTCTCACGAAGTTGCAGAGGGCCTCACTAAGGAGAGAGACAGAGAGAGAGAGAGAGCGAGCTGAGGCTGGCCGCGAACCCGGATCCTCTGGTCTCTGCCTCCCAAAGTACTGGGATTACAAGCGTGTGCCACCACGCCCGGCCTAATCTTTTTTTTTTTTTTGTACTGAGGATTGAACCCAGGGGTTTCCACCTCTGAGCTACACCCCCAGCCCTATTTTATTTTATTTTTACTTTGAAACAGGGTCTCACTAAGTTGCTGAGGGCCTCGTTAAGTTGTCAAGGTTGGTCTCGAACCTGCGATCCTCCTGTCTCAGTCTCCCAAGTACTGGGATTACAGGCGTGCACCACCACACCCAGCTTGGATCTAATCTTTTAGGAAAGAAATTTAATTGTGGCAAGTAAAATTTAATTATGGTACACTTCATACTTAGGAAAGACTACATAAATATGTGGAGTTTTAAAACACAGATGATCCCCAACATATGATGGTTCGACTTACGATCTTCTGACAGTACGATAGTGTGAAAACTGTACATGCTCAGTAGAAACCGTACTTTGAGTTTTGATCTTCTCCTGGGCTCGTGGGCTACAGTACGGTCCTTTCTCTCGGTGCTGGGCACTGGCGATGGACTACAGCTCCCGTCAGCCCCACTGTCTCCAGGCATTCCAGAGTGCGTTTCTGAGCCATGACGTTGGTAGATTAGGTGTAATAAATGCATTCCCACCTATGATATTTTCAACTCATCACGGGTTATTGGGACATAACTCCATTCGAAGTCAAGAAAACTCTGTAATCACGCTTGTAATCCCAGTACTTTGGGAGGCAGAGACCGGAGGATCCGGGTTCGCGGCCAGCCTCAGCTCTCTCTCTCTCTCTCTCTCTCCTTGTGTCTCTCTCTCTCTACTTAGTGAGGCCCTCCGCAACTTCGTGAGACCCGGTTTCAAAATAAAGTATAAAAAATAGGGCCGGGGGCATAGCGCAGAGGTAGAATGCCTCTGGGTTCAATCCCCGGTACCGCAAAAAAAAAAATTCTAACTGCTAATCAGGGCTAGAAAAATAATATTGCCCTCCCCCCAGGTGTACCCCTCCCCCTCCCCATTAGCAGCCCTGACCCCCTCCCCCAGAGCCAGTTACTGTCTGTCTCTTGTGATGACCATATTTTTGTTCTTCTTTGGGTCTTCATTCACAAATAACTTCACCTGTTTTGGATACATACAAATGTTATCATGCTCAAAACATTCTCAGTGTCTTGCTGAGAAGGCATTGTGTGTGTGTGAGTGTGTGCGCGCGTGTGTGCGTGTGTGTGACATTCACCCACGCTCTTGTGTGTGGACTATAATGGATTGCTTTCTTTGTTGTAGGCTTCGCTCCATGACCGTACCACGATGCATTCGGCTTATTTTCATCCCGGGAACCATGAACAACAGGCACGACGTTACATGCGTGGATATTGTGCTGCCGGCTTCTGGCTGATGTGAGCTGTGAGGGTTTCTCCAGGGCGCGAGGAGAAACAGACATCCGCGCGCTAAATGTGAGCAATCACTCCAAATTGCTTTCCAGGGTCAGCTTTACAAGTTTACACTCTTGCCGGCGTGTAACGAGAGTTCCACTGCTCTGAAACCTCACCAATAATTGGTATGTACATTTTTTTGCCACTCTGGAAGGCGTGTAAAAGAATGTTGTGGTTTTAACTCAAATTTTCTTAACTGTTGATGTGATAGACCTCTTGTTCACGTGTTTACTGGCCACCGAGCGTCTTTTTTGGAAGGTGCCTGTTCAATTTCTTGTCCATTATTGTGTTTGTATTTTTGTGCTTTGAAAATATTGATTTATAGGGGTTCTTTAGGTGGCTGGATTTTGAGTTAGTTATGGGTCTACGACTATTTTATCCACTCCATGCTTATCTTCCCTCCCTCCCTCCCTCCCTCCCTCCCTCCCTTCCTTCCTTCCTTCCTTCCTTCCTTCCTTCCTTCCATACTAGGGATTGAACCCAGGGGCATTCTACCTATGAGCTATACCCGCCATCCTTTTTATTTTTTATTTTGAAACAGGGTCTAAGTTGTTGCGAACCTCCCTAAATTGCCGAGGCTGGCCTTATATCTGTGATCCTCCTGCCTCAGCTTGGGACCACAGGCAGGCGCCACCACACCCGGCTCTTTTCGCTTTGTTTATAGAGTCTTTTGGTGGACAGAGACCTCTTCCCTTTCTTTGTGATTAGTGGTCTTGGTTTCTTATCTAAGAAGTCCATCTGCACTCTGAGACCAGCAGGTAGTTTTCTAAGTTAGTGTCTTAACACTGTAGACTTCCCCCCACATTAAGGTCTTCTTACCCCCTGGGACTGATTTTCATGGCTTGTGTCAGATTTGGTACTACTGACATGTCCCCTGATCTGGTGGGCATGCCGTTGTAGTTATCAAGTCTTTTCCCACTGAGCCCCAAGGCGGGTCGTGACCTCTCCAGTGCCCGCACACCTGGGTCTCCTCCTGCGCATGGCTTCGTCTTCCTGGAGCTTCCTCTGCTCCCGTTCCAGTTCCGCACAGTCGTGACTGTCACAGCTTCCTTGGCTGTGACATGGGGAAGGGCAGCTCCTAACCTGGTTCTGCAAAACATCTTAGCTACTGCCGGCCCTTTGCGGTCACACACGAGCGTCACCATCACATGGTCAGCTCCACAGGTGACAACTCTCTTGGGATCTGGATGCAAATTTGTTTAGTTCTATGGACTGATTTATGGGGACAGTCACATATTTGCAATGTTGTCTTCCAATCCATTTACAACTCATATCATTCATTTATTTAATCCATAATAGGGCTCAAAGTCCTACCATATTTTCCAGATACCCATCATTTTCTTCATGAACAATAGTTGGTCAATGTATTCCTAGGTATTTCACATTTTTTATGGTATTGTAAATAGTATCTTTTTTCTTATTTCATTTATAAATGTTTGTTGCTATTAGTAGAAATATAACTATATTTTATGCCTTATTATTATTTGCTACCCAGGGTTTTTTTTTTTTTTGCGGTACCGGGGATTGAACTCAGGGGCATTCTACCTCCGAGCTACATCCCTGGCCCTATTTTTTATACTTTATTTTGAAACCGGGTCTCACGAAGTTGCAGAGGCCTCACTAAGTAGCTGAGGCTGGCCGCGAACCCGGATCCTCCGGTCTCAGCCTCCCAAGTACTGGGATAACAAGCGTGCGCCACCACGCCCGGTTGTTACCCAGAGATTTAACCTAGGGGCATTCTACCTCCAGGCTGCACCCTTAGCCCTTTTTTCATTTTTTATTTTGAAACAGGGTCTTGCTAAGTTGCTGAGGGTCTCACTAAGTTGCTGAGACTGTCCTCGAACCTTGATCCTCCTGCCTCAGCCTTCAAGTACTAGGATTACAGGTGTGCACCACCATGCCCGGCCTATGCATTAATTTCAACATAGTATTTGGTAACTTTGCTAAACTTGTATGTCTCCTGATCTATCTAATTTTTTTTTTTTTTTGTGGTACTGGGGATTGAACGCAGGGGCGTTCTACCTCCGCGCTACGCCCCTGGCCCTATTTTTTATGCTTTATTTTGAAATCGGGTCTCACGAAGTTGCAGAGGGCCTCACTAAGGAGAGAGAGAGAGAGAGAGAGAGAGACAGGGAGAGAGAGAGAGAGCTGAGGCTGGCCGTGAACCCGGATCCTCCGGTCTCCGCCTCCCAAAGTACTGGGATTACAAGCGTGCGCCACCACGCCCGGCTCCTGATCATCTATATTTCCATCTGGGTCCTCCATGTGTGCGAGCATACCATCCACATGTGGTTTATTTTCTTGCCATACTGTGCCGACGAGGGCTTCCAGCACAACATGGAATAGATGTGGGAAACTGGGCCTCCTCTTGCACCCTATTTCAGAGGAACAGCTTCAAAAGGTTCACTGTGAAGCATAATATTGCGGTAGGGGTTTCATAGATACTCTTTATCAGGTTAAAGGAGTTTACTTTTAGTCCTCATTTGCTGAAAAAAGCTTTAAATCACCAATGTACGTTTAATTTAAATAGCTCTTTCTGCCTAAACTGAGATGAACCTAGGGTTTTTCTCTTTAATTGTGAAAGTAGTAGATAGTACACTGCATTAAAAATAGGTTAAATTAGGATGGCGTGGTGGCGCATGCCTATAATCCAATACTTGGGAGGCTGAGACAGGAGGATCGCAGGCTCAAGACCAGCCTTAGCAATTTAGTGAGACCCTCAGAAACTTAGGACGACCCTGTTTTAAAATAAAAATAAATAGGGTTGGGGGTGTAGCTCAGAGGTCGAATGCCCCTGGGTTCAATCCCCAGCCCTCCCCCTCACCACACAGCAGTCAGCCTCGCAGTCCTCAATGCCCCCTGCTTGTTCATAGCGCGTTACCCGTTCTGTGTGGTTGGACCTAGTTTACTAGACTTTTGCCTGCGTTGATGTTCGTGAGTGAAATCGACCTGTGACAGTCATTTTCCAGGTGTCCTTGGACGGTTGTTGGACTCTCCTCCCTCCTTTCCTAGTATTTCTGAAGGACGAGGCCTCATTGAATTTCTCTAGATTTGGTGTTTTACTTGCAAGAAGATTTTTGCCTGGTGATCCAGTTTCTTGAGTGGTTATGGAACCGTTTACACCTTTTCTTCTTCAGTCAGTTATATTTTTCTAGAAACGGGTTCATTTTGTCGAAATCTGAAATTTATTAGCCTACCTCTCATAAGGTCATCTTATTTATAATATCACCTTATATTTTTTCCTATTCATGATATTAGTGATTTGTAACTTTCTTCGTTTTTTTCCCCCTTTAGATCAGATCTGTCAGAGGCTTGTAAATCTTATTATTTTTTTCAAGAAATCAACTTTGATTTTTTATTCTATGTTTTTCTATTTCATTAAGTTGTTTCTACTTAACTCACTTTGCTTTTTCACTTGTTTCTTCTATTTCTTTGGACTTATTATACTGTTTCTTCCTACTCCTTGGGATTTAGCATAGTAATTTTCTTTTTCTTTTTCTTTTCTTTTTTTGTGTGTGTGGTACTGGGGATTGAGCTCAGGGGCATTCTACCTCTGAGCTACACCCCCAGCCTGATTTTATTTTGAAACTGGGTCTCGCTAGGTTGATGAGAGTCTCACTACTTGCTGAAGCTGTCCTCGAACCTGCGATTCTCCAGTTTCAGCCTCCCAAGTACTGGGATTACAGGCGTGCGCCACCATGCCCGGCTTGCGTAGTAATTTTCGCCCTTCCTTTTCCCCAAGGTCGTCGGTGTGACTGCGATCGTCCTCCAAGTCTTTACCTGGGTTTGGCATGTAGTATTTTGCGCTCACAGTATTCATGGATTCATGGAATTCAATAAAGGCACTTTCTAATTTTCATGGAAAATAGCTTATTTAGAAGTGTTTATTAATTTTAAACAGGAGGATTTCTCTAATCATCTCGCATTGTGGTCAGAGTGCATGCTCTGGTTATTTTAATTCTTTGCACATTTTGAGGTCTGCTTCCGCCTCGGGATGGAGTGGGTTTTCCTGAAGTTTCCATGTGTGCCTCAGAGGACTGGACCCTGAGCCGCCGCGCTGGTCACTGTCCTCCTCCCTTGTCCCAGGTGGCTCCCACCCCTGCCACTGGCCCGTGCATTTGCGTGCTGCTTCTTGGAGTCTCTCGACCTTTCCTTGTTTTGCTTTTCACCTGTTCTCAGAAGCGGCTTCCCCGCTGCTCTCTGACACAGTCCCTGCTTCTGAGACCTTTGAAAACTACAGTTGGAGCTCATCCCTTTCCTGTTGAAAGCCCCCGTGGTGCCTGCTGCAGTGGGGACAGACTGAAACTCCCCATTGCTGCGTAGCCACGGTCTCCTGCTCTGGCCTCTGTCCCTTTTCTCTGGCTACATTTTAACTCCGCTCGCTCTCCAGGCTCTGTGCACAGGGCCCTCTTGCGTTCCTCTCCTGTGCCAAGCCCCTTCCCACCCGGGGCCTTTCCCACATTCAGGAAGGTTCGGCCCCTAGAGCTTTGCAAGGCAGGGCCCATTTCATCCCTCATGTCCCCTCCCCAACCTCACCTCCTCAGGGGCCTCCCTGACCACTCTGTCTCCATGCTCCCTGCCCTCAACCCTCTCCTCCTCCTCCTCCTCCTCCTCCTCCTCCTCCTCCTCCTCCTTCTCCTCCTCTTCCTCCTCCATGCCACGGATCCCCACGGGGCTTAGAGAATCTCTGCTTACATGCTTGTTGGTCCGCCTCCCCCTCTGGGTTCCCTCTCGATGGCACCCCAGTGCTCAGTGCAGAGCCTGCGCTCAGTAGATGCTCAGTAAATACCGGTGTGGTGCAGGATTGCTCTAAGGCCCTCTGGCACTGCTCAGCAACCAGAGAGAAGGGAGGCCGAGACTGAAGGCTGTGGCCTCCAGTTTCTACACAGAGGGTAGCTGGGGACCGGGCCTAGCTAGAGGCTCCTGTGTTCCACCTGAAGAGGGGATCCAGGCTTCTGAGGTGCGCGATGTACAGCCTGGCGTCTGGCGGGAAGGGTGACCTCAGGGGATGAGGGCCTCTGCCTCGTGGAAGGCTCACCAGGCTCGCACCTCTGAACGCCTCTTCCGGTCCTTGGGCTGGCCTGTGAATGGGCTTCGCCATCTCCCTCGCTCCGTGTCAATGAGGTAATACGTTCTGAACACTTTGTATTTGTATGAGAGCCGAGCGTCTAACTCTGGACACTGTCCCCGACAGCCTCACAGAACAGCGAGCCAGCCCGGGGAGCCCTGCAGCAGGTGTCAGACGCGGCCCCCTCGGTGTCTGTCACCTGCGTGTGCTTGGGCAGGCACCAAGCCCCTCTGGGCCCCAGCTCATGAATGGAGTAATTATGTCATCAGTCTAAGCCTCCCTGGAGTGAACGGCCCCAGGAGAGCGCTTGGCGGCCTCCTTGCGGGCTTCACAAGTCCGGTAACGGTGCTCTCCACGTCTCCTCTGGTCACAGGGAACCCCTGTGAAACCAGGCAGGGTCCGACAGTCCCCTGAGCCCACCCCAGCAGACCTTCACCATTATGTGGTCCCCAGAGCCGAGCTCCTCAGGTCCTAGCCCAGAACTCCAGCCAACTGATGCTTAAAATCACTTTCTTCAATTTTGCCTAAAGCAGACTTAGGAACCAAACTCAAACTAAAATAAGTCTAACCATAAAATAATAATAATAATAATAATAATAATAATAATAATAAAATAAAAACAAGGTCCAGTAGAAAATAAATAAATAAAATAGCTTTATTTCACACGCTATACAATCCACCCACTTGAAGTGTAAATCACTGGCTTTCAGTACCACCACATACCTCCTGTGCCTAAATGACAGTGGTCCCACAAGATCACGTTGCCTGGTGACGTCACGGCTGTTGACCGCGTGAATGACTGTGGTCCCATGAGATCACATCACCTGGTGGCGTCTTGGCCGTCTTTGTGTAACCACACTCCCTGATGTTCACACAATGTTGAGCATCCCTGTCATGGAGCGAGGCATGCCTGAGTTCACGCAGTTGGGGACCATCAGCAAGTCAGTTTTATAACGCGTCTGTCACCCAGAGGAAAGCCCCAGATGCTTCAGGGAGGCCGGTGACCCTGTCCTCGCCCCTTTGCCTGGAGCCACAGCTCTGTTCTCCATGGATTTGTCCATCCTGGACCCTGTGCGACAGGGGTTGCCCAGTGGCATGTGTCCACGGCTGTCTCCGTGACTGGCTGCTTCCCCGAGGCAGGATGTGTTCATGGTCCATGGTGCTGGCCTTCGCCCGCGTCCTCTGGGCAGTCCTGAGCCATTCAGGGCTCCAGCCGAAGCCCCCTGGGCTCTGCTCTTCTGTCCTGGCTGGTTCCAGCCCTGTCTGAGCGGCATCCTCCTGCTCGGCCTCTCCTGTGTCCCCAGGGCACCCCACTTCCCAGCTGCTCCCCCACCCCATACCTGCCCGGCCATGGCCCTCTCTGCCTGGATGGAGGGGACACTAAGCACAGGCACTCGGCCACCAGGGTTCCCTGTCCCTTGTGCCAGCGGTCCTCAGCTGGCCATCTCACTCTCTACCCATGGCAGGGAGGAGCAGGGATATGGACTGGTGGCGGCTGCAGGGAACCAGGGGCAGGCGGCAGAGCATCCCCAAGTGGCCCGGGGGAGGGGACCGCAGAGTCCCACCAAGTCTTTGGGGACATCCTGGCGGCCTTCGTTTGGCTCCTGGCACCATGCTGGGGGCTGGAAACACCAGGGGACAGGACGGGCACTGTGCCACCCACATGGCTGGAGCCGGCGGGCGGGCAGAGCCAACAACACTTGCAGCTCAGGTGGGGACCATGGTGGGACAGCTGTCCCGGCACCTCTGGTCACCTCGGGCCTGCCCGGCGGTGGGCTGTCTCGATGCCCCCCCACCCCGCGGAACGCTGGCTGGACGGAGGCTGCGTCTGTTTCCACTTAGCCGCCTCCTGGGCCAGGATGATGTCATCGCAGCGCGGGCCTGGTGGGCGCTGGCTCCTGGCCGCTGGTGACAGCTCAGCTGGGAGCCCCCAGCTAACGAGGAGGGGCTGTGGCCCTGGTGAGGTTGCTGCCGCTCACCCCAGAACTGGGGCCTCAGTCACTAAACTCTGCCCTCCCCTGTAGGCAGAGAAGAGGGCAGCCGTGGGCCGGTGGGGCGGGGCTGCTTCCTAGAGCAAAGAGGGATGGAGACGCTGCATCCAGAGGCGCCGGCTCCGTCCCTCTCCTGGCCGGGCCTCCAGGCTGCGGAATCGGGGAGCGTGAGCCAAGCCCAGGCCGTAGGCCTGGGTGGGGAGACCCTTTCTCTCCTGCCTTGGGGTCTGCCCCCTGCTGCCTGCCAGGGCTGGGCACGCCTTGTCTGGAGTCAGGAGCACACACACCCAGGGGCTGCAGACCTGAGGCCCAAGCAGGACAAACTGTCCGAGCTGACGTGTGGGCCTCAGGCTTTGGGAAGTGTCCAAACCACAGTGCGGGAGATGACCGGGTTCCAGTTCTGGACCAGCGCCCCTGGGGCCGTATGGCGGGGCGATGAGCTGACACTTAGTGATGCTTTAGCAAGCTCACGATCATAGATTATGGCATTGAACCCCCTTCAGTGACCCCCTGAAGGAAGATACATTGCCATTTTACAGGTGAGGGAACTGAGGCACCAAACATCACACAGAGAATTGAGATGCAGGTCTGGCGACCCTGACGCCACGTTTATAGGTTTTGCTCTTCCTTTAGGGCTCAGGTAGGGAGTGGGTAAGAGGCCTGGGCCCTCACCCTATCTACACTCTGTAACGCTGGCTTTGAGACACTGGCTTTGAGGCAAATGTTCCCCGAGCTATCTCCTCTCCTTGCAGAGACAGGCTGGGAGGCCGGGTGGGCATGAGGCTCAGCTTCACTCTGTCCCCGGTGGTGCCCGACCTAGGCAGGAGTCTTGGAACATTACCAAGGCCATGACCCAGCACAGGGTCAGGGGACACAGGCAGTGGGGGAAGGACATTCGTGTCTAGGGCCTGTCGAGGGTCTCCCGGACAGGAGCGTGTCCCTCCCAGCTGCTGTGTGCCACAGTCCTATTCCCTGGTTGCTGCTCCTGCAGGTCTTTCTGGGGAGCCTGGCCTAGCGGAGGTGACTTGCTGGCAGGTGACCCTGGCCGGAAGGCTGTTGCCTCTACCCCGTGTGTCCCGTGCACCACACAGAGGCAGTGCTGATGCACACATCCCATGACCCGTCCTTCAGGCAGTGTTACCTCCTCAGGGAGCCTGCGGTGTTCGCTGCTCTCATCTGCCATGCACATGTCTGTGGGCATCACCTTGGGCAGACGTTTCGTAGACTAACCTTCCCCTTGCTGAGCATGTTGGGATGTTTTCTTCTAACACTGCGAAGAACATGTTCCCTCCCTACCCATTTTAAAACATCTACCTTTCTATGATAGGTGGACACCCATGACTCTATGTGCCTTTCAGTGTTTCATCAAGGGGTTCTGGGGCTGTCACCAGAGTGGATCCTTTAAAACCCCCAGCTCATCTGCTGGGCTCCTGACACAGGCAGTCCCTATCTCCAGCCCACGTGAGCACCCCTGCACCCTGGCTTCCCTGGCTGTGTTGAAAGCAGGTTTTTAGTGTTTTGATCATTGATTGAGAAATAATTCCACTTTCTTTTCCCTTGGAATGGGTAAAATGTCTTCCCTTCCCTCTCTCCCTCCCTTCCTTTATTTCCTTCTTACTTAGTCCTGGGGATTGAACCCAGGGGTATTCTACCTCTGAGCTACACTCCCTGTCTTTTTAGTTTTTATTTTGAAACAGGGTCTTGCTAAGTTGCTGAGGGTCTTGTTAAGTTGCTGAGGCTGGCCTTGAACCAACAATCCTCCTGTCTCAACCTTCCAAGCGCTGAAATTATAGGCATGTGCCACCACACCCGGCTTCCCTTACGTTTGTTTCTTGATTTAGGTAAATGTCTCCCCTGGTCCCTGGTCAGCTTTGCTCTTTTGTCACAGAGAAATTCATGCTGATAATGTGCTCACGTGCAGGACAGTACTCAGTCCTGCCGTCCATCCAGGTGTGGGAGTGCCCTCCTTTCTCAGGACAGCCTCCCAGACAGGGAGCCTGCAGATGGAAGGGCCTTGGGTGC
Organism: Glis glis; assembly: GCA_004027185.1. NCBI lineage: Eukaryota > Metazoa > Chordata > Mammalia > Rodentia > Gliridae > Glis > Glis glis. The sequence continues at coordinate 6,535 of PVJS01039889.1, read as the reverse complement.
TGTCAAGTACTGCTTTTATTTACAAGGATAAAATCTATGGGAGCCTAAAGTTGATTCCATAGTGGAAAATCCACATAATACTAAAGGGTAGATAAAATTACCAACATCCTGTCAAATCCAAATCTGCTACATGACCACTTGGGGAAACTTTTGGAAGCACTTTCTCTACTCAGCAGCACAAACCTCACTGGAGAGAAGGGTGAGTAGGTGGGCAGGGTGGGCGGGGACAGTCATGATCAGAAGGTATCAAGTGGCTATGACCTCCAGTACAACAAGGAAGCAGGAAGCGCTTGCATCATTTGATGAGATGTTCAGGGTGTCACCATCACCAGCATGGGGCAACTCAGCACACAGGGTGAAGTCTTGTAGAGATTCAGGCACCAACGTCACCTCCCATCAACCCTTGCACGCTGATCGCCTCAGGCTTCTTGTCTCCACTCCCGGCCAACCAAGGAGAGGAAGGGAGTTCAGTGTGTAAAAAGCAACGTCTAGACACATGGATGATATTATTTTACATGCACTGTGGAGGCAGGTCTTTCTTTTGCTTTTTGTAATCTTACATATGAGGGAAACTGAGGCCCAGGGAGGTAAACAAATCTGCCAGGTTCATAGCCAGGCCAACCATACATTGAACCCCAGACCTCTTGCTCCATGCCTGGTGCCATCTGTTCCTTCTGGCTGGAGATACTCAGCTCTCAGAGCTCCTGGGACTCCATTGGGCTGGCCCTACAGCTTCCAGGGGCCATGGTGTGGGGGCCTCAGTGTTGGTGTCTCAGCCAACATTCTCACTGATGTAGCCCAAAACAACTGACCACACAACTCAGAGGAAGGAAGATTCATTTGCTCACAGTTCTGGAGATTTCAGAGGTTCAGTCCATGTTAGGCCAGGTCTGCGGAGCTCAGGGCCTGGCAGCAGGAAGCAGAGAGAGGGAGACAGAGTAAGTGCTCTGTTCTCACATCACAGAGACTGGAAGTAAGAGAGACAACAAGGGGAGGAGGGACCTTATATAATCCCCAAGGCCACACCCTCAGGGACCCCTGGGCAAACAAACCCCATCTCCAACACAGCTGCCCAGTCTCTGTGAGGTCTAGGGGGACATTCTAAACCCACACCATCACAGTCAGGCATTCCAGGGTTGCAGCACTCCATCTTTCCAGCCAGCGTGGCAAACACAGCATGTGCTAGAAGTGTGGAGAGACCGGAGGCCTTTCAAGACTGTCCTGCCTAGGACAAGGTGCTCTGCTCCATGTGGGCAGAGACTGTGATGCCAGGTTTGCTGTATCACAGACTGGAGAATTGGTGGCCTCTGAAACAAGATACCCTGAAGCCCCAGCTTTTCCATCCACACCCCACTCTTGGGGAGTCCCTGTGTATCTCCTGCAAGAGACATTTACCCTGGATGATGCCCACCCCACTTTGTCTTTCCCTGCAGCACTGACTTCTGAGGACCAGCCAGTTGCTTTCTAGTCTGCGTCCCCCCGGTGTCATTTTCCTTGTTCCTCTTTCCCCTGCATTTTGGCTACAAAGGCCGGGCCAGGTTTTCTGGAAGGAGCACTCCCCATGCCACCCCGCTGCTCCACACCGCTTCCCCTTGCACACTTGGGGCTTTGTTCGGCTGTCAGTTCCTTCCACAAACATGTGCCCACACCTCCCCGAGTCTGGATCATGGGGATCAGCCATCCTTCCTGCAGCCTCTCACCACCTGCGCCCCAGGAGGTTGAGGGCACTGCTGAGGAGGCAGAGGGGGCTCTGGCGTGTGTGGGGCTGTGGGGGCTGCTGACGAGGAGCCCACAACCTCATACCCAGAGACGAGGCTTCCTCAGCCTGAAGGAAATTCACAGAAGCATGGCCATTTCCTCCTCACGTGCTCCCCAGAGAATATCACATGAGCATGTGACATTCCTGAAGGCCAAGCTGGGTCATCAGTGGATCAGAACCCAGAGTGCCCTGTGGTGGCTCCTCTAGGATGCCGAGGTCAGTGCTGTCCACACCCACAGCACAGCCCTGCACTGCTCCGACCAGGGCTGCAGAGTGGCCTCCTTCCTCCCTTGATGGAGCCCCAGGCTCTCTGGGGCCTGGTCTGATGCAGGGGGTGGCGACGGGGCCTCTCCCTGCCTGGTGCTTCCCTTGGTGTGACTAAGCCCGGGCGCTGATGATGGGTGGGTCTACGTCTGTAGTGACCTGTGCCCATCCACAGTTGAAGCAGAGCCTCAGGGGGAGAGGGCCCAGGGTGCCGCCGTTTCCAGGGCTGCTCTCCCTCCCTGGAGCTACCCGGGGTTCACGTGTGCTGCGGTGATGCTGGGCTGGGTCTCCCGCCATCCCTGGTCCCTTGCCACAGAGCCATAGAGAATGGTAGTCAGAGGTGCGCTGACTGAACTGATGGTGACCAGGGCTGGGACGGGGACGTATTCTCTGTGTTCACGTCCGGCCTACAGAGCCAGCCTGGGTCTCCCAGATGTTTCCATTCAGCGTCTGGCAAGGACTCCGCAGGAGATCCGTGGGAATACAGTATGAAGGGCAGAGCCGCTGCCCTTGTAAGGCTGCAGTCGGGACTCCATGCCGGCCCTCCAGCCAGCCTCGGCCCATGATGGGCCTGGAGGCAGTGGCCGTGGGGTCCCAGCGACCTTTGAACCTTTCCCGGGGTGCTGGCTCCTGGCCGACTCCTCTGGCCACTCGCCAGTTTGTAGTACACAGAGCCTGTCCACAGAGCTGAGGGACAGAACTTTTGCATGTAACCTAGGAAAATAGCATCTATAGTCTGTGGCTGCCATAGAGGGTCCCCCGAGAACAGGAGCCTTGCGAGTTCAGGGGTGCCTGTGGGAAGAGATTGTTGGCTGCCAGAGTCCAGAGAGGGCAAAGGATGGAGGCTGCCCAGAAAGGCCCAGCCCCTCGCTCAGCTGTGCGTTTTCCGGAGTATTACATGCTCCAAAGTGCTCAAATTGAATCTTCTAAACTCAAATTTAATCACTGAAGCTCAGGTATGTTGTTCGTGGAAATTTTGCCTCACTCCCCGAGGATCTGAAGCAGCTCCAAGGATATAAATGCAATCGAGTATTACAGTGTGATCATACTAAAAACAATTTGGGTCCAAATGTTCGGGAAGCTGACGTTGCCACGGCTGGGCAGCACTGCTCGGCACTGGCACCCGGCATCAGCGCTCCCAAGTGTCACAACGGTGCATTTCATGTCATGTGTCTGTTGTCACATGAAGAAGTAACAAACAAACAAAAAACCTGAAACCAGCTCAGGGCCAGGGTTACCAGCTCTGGAGCCAGGAGGAGAGCTGTGCCTCAGGTCCCGCTGCTCAGAGGGCTGCGGATGGCCGGCCACCATGCTGGCAGCCCAGTGGAGGGAAAGGCACCCATTCATACTCCGCCCATGTAGATGAACCCAACTCCACACAGACCCCGCGCTGACACACACCGCTGACAACGGTGACGTCGCGTGGCCCCTTCGGGCCCCCGTAGAGGGCAACTACCATACAGCCATCCCTGCTCCCAAGCACAGCTGTGCCAGTTCCTGGGAAGCTCCAAGACGCTTCCAAAGCTTCCAGGGGAGAAGGCGGGCTGCCAGGCCATTCACGGCCCAGACCTAGGCACCAGGAAGAGGATGGACGAAGAGAGGGAGCTGGCATCCGGGCGGCGGGATGGAGGGACGCGTGGGGCTTTTGCCTTGAGATACAACCCCACACGTGCTGAAGCGAGAGCCGGAAGGGGCCAGATGCCCAGGGAAGGGAGATGTGCAGTGGGGCAGAGGTTCCAGAAGCTTCCTGGAGGGGAAAGAGCAGGAACAGACCCACAGAGCTGAAGGGGGGGACTGATGAGGGGCCTTGGCCCCTGGGTTGGGGGAGGGAGGGTCTGGGCCGCTCAGGGAGAAGACCCGGGGACTGGGTCCCACCAGCCTCCCACTGCAGGAGAGACCCCTGGGGAAAGGGGTGGTGCCCAGAGAGGGTTCTGAAGGTTCCAAAGGGTCGGGGCAGGCTGGGAAACAGGTCCAGGGGCTTTGCCCAGGCAAAGGGTGAACTGAGAAGGGCTGGAAGCTTCCTCTGGGCCGCCTGGCTTGTGGAAGATCTTAGGAGGAAGGGTCTCTATTTTGCAGATAAGGAAGCAGAGGCTCAGAGGAGGTCAGATAACTTGCCTGAGCTCTCACAGCTGGGACTTGAAGCCACCTCGTCTGCTGTCTAAGCTTTGCCCTTGCGCACCGTGATTAGGCCCCAGTGGAAACCACTGTGCTGGTGCCAGCCAGAGACCCTGCTTGTCAGCCACAGGGTGAACTAGCTATTTGACGCCCCCCCCCCCCGCCTCCCAACATGTAGAAGTTCTGAATAAAGTGCTACCAACAGCGCTTCAAGTGCATACGTGGATGGAGAAGAAATAATGTCTGGGCTTCCTGAGGGGCGGGCAGGGGCGCAGCATCTAAGCTTGGTCCACGAGCCTCAGGACTCCTTGGGATATTTGCCCAAACCAGCTGCCTGGAGTCAGAGCCAGGAACCAGCCACGGGGAGTGGACAGTCAGGTCTCGGGTACGCGGGACAGCTGGGTCTCGGGAAGTAGCGCGGGTTTGCTGAGATGCGAGTCTAAGTGTGTATTAGTGGTTCTTAGTATATTCCCAGGACTTTGTGCCCCCTCCCCACTATGTAGTTTCAGAGCAGTTCCATCCCCTCATGGGAAGCCCCATTCATGGTCTCCCACTCCGTTCCCGCACCCCTAGGCAACCACGGATGTACCTTCTTTCTCTTTTTTTTTTTTTTTTTTTGCAGTACTGGGGATTGAACCCAGGGGCATTCTACCACCTAGCTCCACCCCCAGCCCTATTTTTTATTCTTTATTTTGAAACAGGGTCTCACTAAGTTGCGGAGAGCCTCATCAAGTAGCTGAGTCTGGCCACAAACCCGGATTCTCCTGCCTCAGCCTCCCAAGTGCTGGGATTACAAGCGTGCGCCACCACGCCCAGAGACCTTTCTTGATAGCTTTGCCTCTTGTGGATCTTCTATATAAACGGAATCATACAATATGAGATCTTCATCTGGCTTCTTCCACGGAGCCTGTGTTCCAGGTTCATTCACGTTGTAGCATGAATCAGTGCCCCACCCCTTTTAATGACTGAATAATACTCCATTCATGGTTATAACACGTCTATTTCTCCCTTCCTCAGTTGGACACTCGGGTTATTTCCAAGTTGGGGCTATTATAACCAATGCCGATATGAGTGTTTGTGTACAACTTTTTGTGTGAAAGCATGTTTTCATTTTAGGAGTAGAATCCTTGGGCCATGGAGTAACTCTTTGTGGACTTGCTTAAGAGACTACCAGACTCGTTCATAGTTGCTGCACTAATTTACATCCCCTCCAGCAGAGAATAAGGGTTCGGATCCCTTTCTGTCCTCACCAACTCTGCCTGCCGTCTGCCTTTCATGTTATTATGATGGCGTCCCCGTGGGGCGAAGTAGCATCTCCTTGCAGTGATGCTCCGCGGCTCCGCGATGAATGGTGGGGCTCAGCATCTCTTCTCGTGCTTCCTGGCTGTCCGTCAGTCTCCTTTGGAGAAACGCCTGCTCAGATCCTATACCATGTTTAAACTGCAGTGCTTGTCTTTTCATTATTGTGGTTTCAGAGTTCTTGCTATAGTCTGGATCCAAGTCCCTTATCAGAAATCTGATTTGCAATGATTTCCTTCCATTTTGTGGGTTATCTTTGCATTTTCTTGATGGTATTGTTTGATAGCACGAATGTTTAAAATTTCGATGTAAGCCGGGCGTGGTGGCGCACGCTTGTAATCCCAGTACTTGGGAGGCTGAGACCAGAGGATCCGGGTTCACAGTCAGCCTCAGCTACTTAGTGAGGCCCTCTGCAACTTAGTGAGACCCTGTTTCAGAAAAAAAGAATAAAAAAATAGGGCTGGGGGTGTAGCTCAGAGGTAGAATGCCCCTGGGTTCTATTCCCAATACTGCAAAAAAAAAAAAAAAACAAATTTGATGTAGTCCAGTTTGTTTGTTTGTTTATTTTTGGTTATTTATGCTGACCTACTTTCTTTTTCAAAACCTCTTGGCCTTTGCTCTGCTCCTGGGACCTAGAACCATAGCTCTCCTCTCAGATGAGTTTGGTGTTCAGATTTATACCACCTTATATGGTTTATAAAACCTTGAGCCTGGGAATGCAGTCAGGATGTTTGCTTACTGACACAACACATTCGGGTCCCTCAGTGCTGGCCTCTTAGCTTTCCCCATGATCAGGACTAACCAAAAATGAGCTCACAGCCCCAAATTATAGACCAGGCATAGAAACAAACCCTCACAGGCCGGCATCGGCAGAGAAAACAAATAGCAGAGTGCTCGACACGCCAAGACTTCAGGTGCTGGAACAATCAGACACCAAAAATAAATTAATATGTTTTTTTATTCTTTATTTTGAAACAGGGTCTCACTAAGTAGCTGAGGCTGGCCACGAACCTGCGATCCTCCTCTCTCAGCCTCCCAAGTACTGGAATTACAAGCATGTACCACCACACCCAGCTAAATTAATATATATATATATAT